>REGM01000023.1:653644-676717 GCA_004194415.1 Aurelia aurita | reverse complement strand
CGTGCCGTACTTTTTTGGTATGTGTAGTCTAGATCGCTAATTCTCCGTGAATATACTTTAAAGACAAAGGACGGATATATGGCGCATAGTTTAAAAATAGAACATAAGATGTCTGAGTGCCTTCATTGTCCAGTACGTTTGATAATCTCTCGAGGTCATCAAATACAATGGAATACAATAGGCTATATTTGAATTGCCCAGGCCCCTGATTTAAGTCGCCTTATATCTCTGTCATTTGTCTTTAATGCTTAGCTTTTTTCTTTAACCAAAATTCCCAAAAAAACCCGGAAACCTGTTTTTGTTTGCAAAACCCCTACACAGTTGTACACTCCTCATCTATGGTAAATGGTTATAACCCTTTTCTTTGGAAGATCTCTGCTGTGAAAAAAATGGAAATACATTAAATTTTCACAGAGTTGGTTTGTTGGCAAGGGTTGTTGCTATCGTCTTCCCTTTCGTAAACATCCGCAAGACGTCATAATTAATCCTAAGCCTCGAGGTCAAGTCAAAGTCAATAAAGTCAAATAATTCTTTGTCTTTGAAAAAGAGGCTGACACCAGCAACACAAACATGGCGGATGAGCAACAATGAAAAGTACATTTGACTCGAATGATCTGAGGGCGTCGATGAAAGTTCTGCACATCCTCTTTACTGTTTGAAATTTGATTTAAAAAGGCAGTAAAGATGGTTATGATGCAAGGAGTGCTGTGGAAGTGGACAAACTATCTCAGCGGTAAGATTGATGCCAAGTCGTGCATATACATAATAATAAGATAGGCCTTCCTTTTTACAGCCCGCCTTCTTTCTCCCTTGCCGGATGAAGGAATCTTTGATTTGTTTATAACTATATTAATAAAATCAACGTATACACCCACAAATGAATGAATATAGACCTCACAGGTTATTTTATCCTGCAGTGATAAAATATTTGAAGAGTTCTGTCGATATGCAACAATAATATCAGATCCGCATCTGATCTGGTGTATGTGTGCATAAGGGGCCATCGACATTTAGGTTTCGTCTTTCATCACGGCATTCGGCCGTGATGGGGGGAGGGGGTGTAGACCAAAGCCGTGATTACTTGCATGTTCAGGACGAAACCTAATCTAAGGTATTATTAGTTTGAAAAATAACTTTTTAGTACGTTTCACTTGTCATTTTACCTACAAGATTCAATCGAAAGAGATATTGTTTGTTCCATCTGAAGATGACTAATTTAAGCGGCAGTTTAGACCTCAGGTTCTGCTTAAAATAACTCGGCGATCTCGAGAACATCAACGGTCGTTTTTAGGCCAATTTTTATTTAGGCCGCGATGACNGGGAGGGGGTGTAGACCAAAGCCGTGATTACTTGCATGTTCAGGACGAAACCTAATCTAAGGTATTATTAGTTTGAAAAATAACTTTTTAGTACGTTTCACTTGTCATTTTACCTACAAGATTCAATCGAAAGAGATATTGTTTGTTCCATCTGAAGATGACTAATTTAAGCGGCAGTTTAGACCTCAGTTTCTGCTTAAAATAACTCGGCGATCTCGAGAACATCAACGGTCGTTTTTAGGCCAATTTTTATTTAGGCCGCGATGACAGAGGGGGGAGGGGGGTCCAACAATCACGGCCAAATGCCGTGATGAAAGACGAAACCTAAATGTCGATGGTCCCTAAGCTACTGGGAAGTAAATTTGCCTTTTGCACGCGCAAAGTTTAATGGCCTAAATTTAAGAGTCGCAAAGTAGAATCTTTGTGGTGATATTAGTGTTTGAAAAGAATACAAACAATCAAACATGACATAATCTTTTGTTTAACAGCTAATTATGCGTGGCTGAGACCAACAACACAAAAGTTTTTGCATGTGATGTGTGGCACCCAGTCTACAGAGTATGGCAGTTCTTAACAAGATCTCACGCGTGCAGACCAACGAACCAGTGGCGTGTTGGCGTGCAGGGCCTTTGGTTCCTTTGTTTTTAAAGTAAAGAACAAAAGATCTTGTTCAAAATCGACGTGCACATAAAAATTTAGTAAAAAATCTTGTGCGTGCAGTTGCCACACTCTGCAGACTGGTGTGGCACTAGTTTGTGCCACCCACCAGGCCACCCAGGGGAAATGAGTGGGAAAAGGCAGAAAAAGAGGTGGGTCACACAAATTTATTTGGCTGCATCACCCAACCAACAGTTTACAATTACAAAAATGATTTTTTTGGATTTGGTGTCAGTCTTCTTCTAATAAGATTTCAGATCAGATGATTGTTTTTGGTGTTAGGGGTCATCAACAAAAGATTTTTGTCCCCGTTAACGGATTTTGTCCGTTAAGATCCGAACCTCCTCCCCCCTTTTTAACGGAAAAACTTTACGACTTTTCAGGATTTTCGTCCCCAAAATGACCATCTTAACGGATTCAGTTATAAGTCATAAAGTTTGTCCGTTAAGAAGGGGGAAGGGGTTCAGATCTTAACGGACAAAATCCGTTAACGGGGACAAAAATCTTTTGTGGATATGACCCCTTATGGCATCATTTAGGCCCCTTTTATATTTTTGTGAGCAAAACCAATGATGAAGGAGTATGAAAATTTCTTTTAGCCGATGGAAACCCAACCCAAATTTTGACATCTGAAATGATGCTAGCCAAAGAATTTTGTGTGGTCCGCCAAGACAATAATAGGCTAGTCGGATAAGACAATAAATATGGAAAGAATCAATTTGTCCGCTTCTTTAGCATGCATGCCGTTCTGCCTAAGTACCATTTTGGTGAGTAAACAAAGAACTCGCATACAAAAGTATGGCAAATTCCCGTCTTGCTTCCATGAAATCCACAAAAACAATACAAATGATCACAATTCATGTTGGTTGCCCAAGAGCCTTTAGTATTTGGTGAAAGGAAAAACACTTCAAAATTTCCCTACCTTTGAAACTTGAAGATGTTGTGGTGCAGTTGTGTAATCCTCTGACTTTGCAGCCAGAACATTCAGACAGACAGGGTTCAGGCCCTACCCACACCACTTGAGTGCCATGACAAGGAGGTAGTGGACTTGATAAACACTTGGTTACTTCTGCAATCCCAGCACTTGGCACTAAATGCAACTTCACCTCCATTATTCTTTTAATCTAGTTGAAATCTATAACATGGTTGCTTATATGCCAGAAATTTATCTTGTGATTGTGCAAATAAAAATTTAAGATGAAATCATAAATTAAGAATCCTGGGCAAGATTTAACTTCTCAAAATATGGGTTTTCAAGCTATCATCTCAAAACCATTTGAATGATTTATCATATAGTACAGTATTTTTATTGCTAAACATAATTTGTCTTTTGATATCTACGGTATAACTGAAGAGGAAGACATTTTAAACATCAGTAGCAAAACCAACTTTGCGGATTTTTCAACCGTCAAAACTTTTTTCGGACTCACCCATAGATATCGTTTCAGAATTCTGATTGTTTATTGTAGGTTGGCAACCACGATGGTTCATTTTGGATTATGGTTTTCTTGCCTATTACCGATCCCAAGACGAAGTCCACTTNCAGATTTTGTAACACAATAGCAACAGTTGCTTTTGATTGACACCGCAATTCAAAGCGATTAGCGATTGTAGACAAAAGAAGTTCTCTCAACCAGTAATTCAAAACATACAAAGCCGCAAAAGTTGCTGTGAAACCAGTTGGGCAAAATGTCGCCTTGTGCACGCGAAAGGTGGTTTTTAAGAGAAGACATAGGCATATATCGAAAGAAGAAGGATATATCTAAACATCTGCCTCGGGCATTTTATTTGTTTGGTAGGCGAACCCGATTGGTAGGCGATTCAATTCTCATATTTTTTGGGTGTAATTAAAATACTTACTGCTCAGCTTCTGAGCCAAATAAAAAGAATGCCCAAGGCAGATGTTTAGATATACAGTATCCTTCTTCTTTTGATATATGCCCATGTCTTCTCTTCAAAACCATTTTTGGAATGCACAACAAGCAAGCTAGCTGCCTGGGTTTCACAGCAACTTTTGCGGCTTTGTTTGTTTTGAATTACTGGTCGAGAGAACTTCTTTTGTCTACAATCGCTAATCGTTTTGAATTGCGGTGTCAATCAAAAGCAACTGTTGCTATTGTGTTACAAAATCTGTCCTTGTTTATCTACGGTATAACTTAAGAGGAAGACATTTTAAAGATCAGTAGCAAAACCAATTTTGCGGATTTTTCAACCGTCAAAACTTTTTTCGGACTCACCCAGAGATATAGTTTCAGAATTATGATTGTTTATTGTAGGTTGGCAACCACGATGGTTCATTTTGGATTATGGTGTTCTGGCGTATTACAGATCCCAAGAAGAAGTCCACTTGGGAAGCCGTGGATCAGTAAAGCTTTCCTGTTGTGAAATATGTGGTAAAATATATATATAATATATATATATATTTAGAGTTTATCAATAAAAATTATTTTTAGATGTGTTTTGACACTTAAGATTTCTAAGTTGTTTGATTAACAATCTTTTTTGATAACTGAATACATTAAAAGCAAAAGAATTTGGATTGAATATACAGTATTTGTCACAATTGATATATTTTTAAAAACAGATTTTCAGAGGTTTTTCATGAAATTTCAGATAATTTTGGAGAATTTTGGATCGTATGACAACCTAAATTACATATTTAGTTGCTTTATAACGTCTCTTTCAATTCCTACCCTGACCATCCCCCCCACCCAGGCAGCCCGGGGGTCAGCAAAAATTGCTTGCACAAATGCCCGGGGGCGGGGGGAATTTTTCTGGCGAATGCCCGGGGGCCGGGCACTGAAAATATGCCATATTCCCAGTAACTGTATAATGAAAAGCTCCTGATGTTGTATAACGCCCCGGGGGCCGGGGAAAAATTTACTGTCAAATGCCCGGGGGTGGGGAATATTTTTTTAGCAAATGCCCGAGGGCGTCCCAGGGGGTTGTCAGGGTAGGAATTGAACGAGAAATAACAAAGATGTTACATGTTTATAAATTGTTCTTTATTCTAAGTTTTCAAGGGGTCCTTTTCAGAATTTTCCATTGAATTATCAATGTTGAGGATTATGAAGCATGATTGCTCAGGTAACTTTAGATGAAAACAATATGCAGTTATGTGGTTTCACTTGCTCTCCTGACTTATTCCTTTCCCATAAAAAAAATGTTTATGTGACCATTTATGTGACATTTTATGTTTATGTTTATGCTTATGTTTATGTTTATGTGACATTTTTAAACAGTAGACACGAAACCATGTGATTTTCTATAATACTGCAAATAAATTGAGACAGCACAGATTTCAGTGTCACAAATTTTGAACTTTGGCTGTTGGAAATGTCCGCAACTGAATGCCATTTCGATGAAATAGATATTTTTATTTCTTACGCAGTACATCCAACAGATCCAGTTAGATTAGATTTGAAAATCCCACCAGAGAATCATATGTATTTAAGAGCTGCCAGTTCTGGAGAAAGGCAACAATGGCTTGTTGCCTTGGGAACAGCAAAAGCATGCAGAGTGGACACCAGCTACCAAGAGCATCAACAACAAAGTATGTTTTTGTTCACTTGTTTAAAACTACTTTTGTTTCATCAAAACTACTAGCCACTTTCTAAATTGAAAAAAAAAACACCTCTGCTTTCCAATTTCTAAATATATTAATGCCGAGGTTACATATTTCATTGCACTTATCTTTATGTCACATAAAATCTTTTGCAAAATAACAATAACATTCTTAAGAATGCAACATTACTTTCAACTTTTGACACACAAATATTTTGTTTCTTTTCTCTCGTGAAAACTTTTCTTTCAAGAACACCTCTGGAGGGACCATTATGGAAACAAGGTCGCATTGACCTTTTAATGCTATCCCTGCCATTTTAAACTGGGGGTGTTCTTAGATTAAATTTGTAATTTCTTATATTTATACTATATTGTACACCTGTAATTAGATCTATTTAGTTTCTTAAATTTATGTTACATTTAATTTTAATTTTTCATGGCAAAAAGTACCTACTGTATGTACACACATGCATACATGCACACAGAATATACAGTAGAAGCACTAGAGATCTCTTAATTTTGGAAGTACAACATNTTTTGTTGATGTAATTTATTTCGAAAATTTGTTTTCTTTTATTTCATTGCATAGAAAAAAGGCTAACTTAGATATAAAATTTATTTGCTTGAAATCGGTCTTTCCGTTCCATTCTTACGAGCGATTTTAGTAAAATAGTGTTTCGCAAGATTCCTGAAATAGACCTTCAAAACAGCTCCATATGCATGCACGTGTGGACCTCTAAACCATAAAAAACGTACTGTTTCTCTACCAAAATGTTGAAACAAGGCATGCAGTATGTTAGAGCACAAAAAACCTATTGTTTTTATTTTGTATCCCCAGGGACTATTCATTTAATTGTCAGTAATGGAAAGCAGAAAGTTCTTAAAACCCATACCTTTTCACCAAAATAACAAAATCAAAAATCGCAGATAAATATGGAAAGAACGAACCGATTTTAAGAAACTAAATTTCTATAACTAATTTAACCTTTCTTCTGCAATATGAAACTTCAATAAACCCCATCGGATTTCTTTTTACCAAAATATGGCTTGTTAAACGCCCCACGTTTTTCTGACTCACCCGGTACATAATCAGCCCGGTTAACTACCGTATGAGCCAGGAAATGTATCGACTTTGAGCTAGGAACATTTGGTTTTACTACTATTCTTGCACAAATTTTTCAGTTCTATCAAAAACTTCGTTATTTTCAATAGTCAGTTGAAAGCATACATTGAATGCCTTGTTTTGAGCTATAGTATTGATAATACATCGCAAATCTTGCAAAAGGTGGCTTCAAATTGGTGGCAAGGTTTGAATTGCTTGATATGCCGCTGCAACTACGACCAAAGTTGCAGCAGTATCGTTTTTCAAATACTTTTAGTATTTCGTTTCTTTTAGGACACCGTCACCTTCTTCACCTTCAAGCATCTTCTCTGATTCGTTAACGGAGTCTGATCGTGGTAAGTCTTAAACCAAGGTTCTGGGGCTTCTCAATCTACTTTTGTACAGGGATATGCCTTCAACTTGATGGCTCCATGCTCTTTAACAAACTTTTGGGACGACTGCACTTTAGCGGATCAGCTTTATGTCATATCTCTGGGGAATGTAGTTGACCAAATACCCTACTAACCCTAACTAAACCCTACCTTACCCTAAATAACCCTAACTTACCCTAACTAAACCTAACTTACCCTAACTTACCCTAAAACCCCTTTTCCAAACCCTAGCCCTGACCATAACCCTTACCCCATGACACATTAGTTGCCGATATTGAAAGCTGGTCCGCTAAAATCCAGACTAGCCAAATTTTTTTCTCTTGAATATTATTGAGTATACCCCTTTGAATCTGGAGTTTGCTCGACTGACTTTTTGGACAACTAACAAACAGTTAAATCGTACAGCATGGAAATCCTTACGTTACGACAAAACTTGTGTGTTTCTTGACCCTGATATCCGATGTGGTTTTTACTTCATAAGTCTGTTGGGTGCTGCATTATGAGGTTTTATCGACTTTCCGCATGTTATCTCTAACTGCTGTAGGAACTGGGATGGGTGAAGTCTAATGTACCTCATTCAGACTGACACAGTTAAACCAGCGTTATCTAAACCAGGTTAAACTTCAACCAATCAAATGAATTCGATTTGTTGGATTGACGCAAAATTCGATAACCTTGTCTAATTTAAGCTGGTTTAACTTGCAAGTGTGAATTGGATATAACTGTTTTATTTCATTTATCTAACTTTCATGTTAAGAATGTGGAAATGGATTTTCTTCGATAAACAGAGTGATTGTTTGGGTTATGATTACGGAAAATTAAACTTTTTCTTATCGTGGAGTAAAATTATGGAACGAGGAAAGCTAAAGTGGCACCCTCCCTGGCTACCTTTAAAAAATCCATTTGAGAGGTACATTTTAATTTGCTATTTTAATTTTTTTTATGCTCAATCGTATACGTTTACATCTAAATACTGTATATATTAAGTTATATATAGAGATCTATTTACATATATTTTGTTTTACTTTAGGCTTTTTTTGACAGGTCAATTTTTAAAACAGTTAGTTATAACTGAAATTTGTAACCTGTATAAATATTGTAAAATGAAATATTGTAAAATGAAATGAATGTCAGGTTTTACTAAGTTCTCTTACTGTCGGGTTTCACTGTTTTTAGGGAAATCTAACCAGGTATAAGATTAATTATGCAAATTAAATACAAATCATGCAAATTTATTTCAGAATTATTTTGATTCTTTTCAAGACAACATCAGATATTAAAGTAAATGAACGGAGCTATAGCGATCTAGTCTAAACATAGCAACGCGCCACTTATGTTCGTATTGTTTTCATCGATCGAGAACATCAAATACAATAGGTTATATTTAGATTGACCCAGTCCCCCTAGCTAAGCTGCTTTTAACTCCGTTGATTTACTTTAAGAATTGGGTATGTAACGAATCGATTTTATCATATTGTGCGAATGCACACTCGTCTTTCTAGCCCACATATTTTCAATTGTCATAAAGTTCGCTATATTTTTATTGCCTTTTCCAACTGTGTGAAATGTAAAATAGATTTTTTAATTTTTTTAAATCTGCCAACCAACCCTTTAGACCAATTTTTGTTTTGTTTTAGGCCTGTTATCACCATCCAGTCACGGCGCGGAGAGCCACCATGACTTAAAAACACCGACACCAATGAATCCACCAAATACGTTATCAATTCAATCGATCTCGCCTGCACCCTCGACGAAAAACAACTCAACTCAATCCATTGACGACCGGCAAAACACAGACCTCGAACAGAGAGAACCAGAAAGACCTTCACCTCGTGTCCCTATGATCTCATCACCTAGCACCGCAACAACAACGACAACGTCGAGTGGAACCAATGGCAACACTCAATTGTATGCATTATCACAGCAGTCGTTAGAGTCTCATTCATCTGAAGAAGTCATGGCGAAACCGGAACCGCGCTCATTTTTCAGTCTTGTTCCCGTCAAGTAGGTTTCTTAAATTCTTGCATGACACAGTTGTAACAATTAAAACTTGGCTTGCGTATAGTTGTGGCGGATCGTGAGACCTCAATTCCAGAAAATGACCTAGAAATGAATCTAAGTATTCTTTGTATACCGGGTGCTCCAAAAAGAACTTTAAACGTTTGAAAATTTCGTTGTGCGGAGAATACTTGATCAACTAGAATGAATAAAACTTTGGTTGATTGCCGACAAGCTCAAGTTTTTTTGGCGATTTTCTTTTATTTTTCTGAGCGTTGTAAAAATAGGCAACATTTCATTTCCAAAAAGCAGTTACTTCAAAATGCGTGAAAAGAGGCCTAAAACCCTCGATCAAAATTATAAACAATCTCCTCACTCAAATAAATTTGAATCGATTCTTGATAAAAGCAGTGCCGACTATGATTTAATACTTTTTTAAAGATCACTTTTTAACTCTTGAGGGGAATAAAATGTATTGCATATTGCTCTGAGTGAAGAGATTCTTTTTAGAATTTGGTCGAGAATTTCAGGTCCTTTTTCACGCATTTCGAATTGAAGGAATTTTCATAAATTCTTACCTATGTTTCAATCCTCAGAAAAATACAAGAAAGAAAAAATAATAAATTCTCCAGCCTTTCAGCTACCACCAAACTTCGATTCATTCCAATTTATCAAGTATTCTCTGTATAACGAACTTTCGAACGTATGAAGTTCTTTTTGGCGCAACCAGTAATACATTAAAACCCTGCAAACAAGAACATACTTTTCTAAAGAACAGGCTGACTATGCTCTTATGAATGTGGTGCTCTTGCTATCTTCAGCGTAAGGTTCCTACCCCAAGGACCCTTATGACTACGAGGAGCACTTGGGAGGCGTGATTGCATTCTAAATGTTGCAGGAAATAGTAATCTGTCGTGTTGTAGCAAAAATAAATTATATCATACAAATTTGCCAAACAATTTGCTTACCCTTTAAAACTGTCTGAGGTGTTTGGGCTGTGAGTTTTTATAAACTAATGTGATCAGCAGATGTTTAAAAAATAGCCAGATTTCAGATTCACAAAATTGTTATATTTCAGGCAATTTATTATAAGTGTATCATCTGATAAGAACATGGAAAGAAATTAGACCGTTTTTGGTTCTTATCTTTGGGTGTCTTTTCACAAAAATCAGTCTGTATGTTCTTATTTTCCTATGTTCTTGTTTGCGGGGTTTTACTGTACAATTACAAAGTAACAAAATCGAGCTGCTAGGATCTCATTTTGATCAGCGATAACTGGTACTTACCATACTCAGTCTTTACCTGTTGAAGGAATCAAATCTCAGATTTTTCTTTTCATTTTTCAACCACAATAGTATAATGTTTTTTAATGTTATAGGTTCGAGGATGTCATTGTCTCTATTGATGGTCGCATTCCTACAAAGAGTTTTCTTGATGCTTGTTCTGGTATTCTCCCTGTCTTAGGTGAGTGCGTTTTCATAATCGTTAATGAACGAATGGAGCTGCTTCTAAATTTCTCTTGTTCTGATTCCATTAGGGAAAGGCAACTGAAGGG
Source organism: Aurelia aurita (assembly GCA_004194415.1). NCBI lineage: Eukaryota > Metazoa > Cnidaria > Scyphozoa > Semaeostomeae > Ulmaridae > Aurelia > Aurelia aurita. Next base: position 666,130 of record REGM01000023.1, on the reverse strand, counting down.
AAATACTGGGTGAGTCAGAAACATGTATCCAATCTTTGAAAAATTGTACTACAAAACAAAAACTATAGCACCAATTAACTGAAGGTTTAACTTAATTTTGAGAAATTATTCATAATTTACAATGCATTAACTTGATCGCAGATGAAGAAATGCCAAAAAGTAGCTTCCGAGGGCTTTGGCTAAAATTGTAAATGAGTGGGTCAATTTGATCCATCTTTCAATGATCTGTCAACGATTGAAATCGTAAATAATGTTTTTCTAATACCGCATTCACACTGACGCAGTTAAATCAGCTTTATCTAAACCAGGTTAGATTTCAACCAATCAAATGTGCTCGATTTGTTGGATTGATCAATTAGAAGATCCCATTCGATAACCTGGTTTAGTTTAAGCTGGTTTAACTTGCAAGTATGAATGGGGTATAAGCTTAGGCATTGTTTCTTATGATAAAGTAACTGTTGAAATGTTATTATGCCCCCCCCCCCCATCAATGCTGGGCATTAAACAGTCAAAATCCACATGATAGTGGACAGGGTATTTTTGGCTGTTTTTGGACATACAGTAAAAACCCGCACATAAGAACCCACGTTTTTAAAATCAGCCTGTTTGGGTTCTTATTTATGTGGGGGTATTGCAAAATCAGGGTGTAGGTTTTTAACACGGGGTTGACCGATTTTGTTTTTTCTTTATTTTTTGTGTAACCAAAACTGTTAATAAGAAACTGAACAGAACATCAGGGTGAAAGGTTCTTATATATAGGGTTAGAAATACCAAATTTCAGGCTGCAGGTTCTTAATAAATGAAGGTTCTTATATGCGGGTTTTTACTGTATCGAAAAATGGAACTTTTGGCTAATTCCTAATTTCAAAAGAAGAATGGACCTATAATTATGAGGAAAATCTTTAAAATTAAGTTGAAGCCGCAATGAGATGGTGGATTTAAAATTTTTACAAATTGGTTGCATTGCTTTTCCTGTACGATTTCAAACAGTAGATACCTTTTTGGCACTCACCCGGTATGTTAGGTGCAAGAAAATCTTTTGTGCATGAAAAATATTTTAAGTTGCAAAAAGATTTGGAAACAACATTGAATTACGAATCTTTACTAGGAAAATCAGTAGTTCAAATATGTTCCTGTTACTGTTTGACCAGTGATTTTCAAAGACCTTTTCCCAGGCAAATATTTTTAATCGCAGGCAAGCCAATAGGCCACCAGCAGGTAGGTTTCCCTTAGACTTATTACATGTCGTAGTTTCGCTACGTGATGAACTGATATACGCTCCAACTACGACTCGTGATCTAACTGTCAGTTGAGAGGACCACCTCATCGCCTAAGCTATTTCATCGAAAATACCGATGCAAAAACGCTTCAAAATTCGAAGTTCCGGCACTTGAACATGGGAATACTAGTTAGTAGTACTTAGAAGAATGTTTCATTGATGCAAAAAGTTTAAATACCTGAAATTTTCTTCAATAATCTTCCTGTTTAGAGGCAAATTTGATGAGGTAAATCTGCTCGAAGCTGCGAGAGTCAACGTCAGTCGGCAATGTTGTCATGACAACTTGATCAACCAATAAGAGAGCGTTATTTTAGTGCTATTCGCCCACATTTGGCCCTTGACTTTCTCTAGACTGCAAATGCTGCCCTCTGATTAGTGAGACAAGGCGCGACAAAAATTTGTCGCGCCTGGCCGCCTCAACTGACAGTTGGATCATAAGACTAGGTTTCCCTCGCCTTAAAATCGTATTNTAGTTCAAATATGTTCCTGTTACTGTTTGACCAGTGATTTTCAAAGACCTTTTCCCAGGCAAATATTTTTAATCGCAGGCAAGCCAATAGGCCACCAGCAGGTAGGTTTCCCTTAGACTTATTACATGTCGTAGTTTTGCTACGTGATGAACTGATATACGCTCCAACTACGACTCATGATCTAACTGTCAGTTGAGAGGACCACCTCATCGCCTAAGCTATTTCATCGAAAATACCGATGCAAAAACGCTTCAAAATTCGAGGTTCCGGCACTTGAACATGGGAATACTAGTTAGTATTACTTAGAAGAATGTTTCATTGATGCAAAAAGTTTAAATACCTGAAATTTTCTTCAATAATCTTCCTGTTTAGAGGCAAATTTGATGAGGTAAATCTGCTCGAAGCTGCGAGAGTCAACGTCAGTCGGCAATGTTGTCATGACAACTTGATCAACCAATAAGAGAGCGTTATTTTAGTGCTATTCGCCCACATTTGGCCCTTGACTTTCTCTAGACTGCAAATGCTGCCCTCTGATTAGTGAGACAAGGCGCGACAAAAATTTGTCGCGCCTGGCCGCCTCAACTGACAGTTGGATCATAAGACTAGGTTTCCCTCGCCTTAAAATCGTATTGTCTTGAATCAGTTTTATTATCATCATACAGATATTCTTGGCTCTACAACTTTCGCACCGGTGAAGATTGACATTCAGGGGAACCTAAAGGTATACAAAATTCCTCATATGTTACATGACAAACGAGGGCTGCTTTTATGCAATCACTGATCAGTCATAAGCAAATATATCTATGCAGTGCCATAGCGTTTCGGACCGTTATTGGAATTTGTAAGTCTCCGCCTAAAGGGCCTACTGACCAATGGTGATATGAAATGCACAGTTCCATTCCTCCAATTCCTTTGGAAATCACGAGAAAACCCCGAGAAAACTGCGAGACCATTGCGGAGGAGGGAGATTTGAGGATTGGCGGTTAAGGAAAAGCTGCAGTCTGAGGAGTCAAACTGTAGGCTATAAAAATAGAACAAAAGTTGATGTTTACAGAGCTTTGAAGACAATAAATGCTACGGAAAGCTGAACAAGTATGAACAATTTCTCGTAGATAACAAGCACAGATATATGCTAGCAGATTCGGCCTAAAAATCTGCATATGCTCACCAGTCGGGCCTAAATCATTATTTCAGCTGTGCAGTTCATATCGCCCTTGTACTGACCAAAGAGTTTACATACAATGAGATGCTGCCGAAAGGTTGTTTATCCTCTTCAAGAAGTCAAACCAAGAACTGTTGCTTTTTTCTTGATGATCAATGCAGGCGTTTTTTATCACGAGTTTCAGGGCTATTTGGGTTTCTTTGTAACTGAAATTTTGAGGGAAATAGTTTTTATCGAGAACACAAAAACTGTCGAATCTTGTATGTAAGTTTGAGTTATTTCATCTGAGCAGAAAATTTGATCAACGTAATCTATACACAGCTTTTGTCTGTGACCATAAACCACAATTAATGCAGTTCGTACAAGGTACCGATTAAATTAATAAAACTAGATTTATTTACAGTATCCTTTTGCCCTGTCCTAGAAGTACCCTCAATGCAATGCTTTTCTTCGCTTACGTAGTGGTCACTCCGTAGGCTCAAAGAAAGCTTCGCGGCGAGGGCGCTTCTACGCCAGGGCAGAAAGCATTGTAGATAAACTCAGCTGTACGAAGTGCATTAATTGCGTTTTATAACTCATGCTGTGACCTATTCAATTCACATAACTCCGTTTTGCCTTTCCTGTGCTGTAATGCAAATATTTTGCTCTCCATAGAAAATNCAACGTAATCTATACACAGCTTTTGTCTGTGACCATAAACCACAATTAATGCAGTTCGTACAAGGTACCGATTAAATTAATTAAACTAGATTTATTTACAGTATCCTTTTGCCCTGTCCTAGAAGTACCCTCAATGCAATGCTTTTCTTCGCTTACGTAGTGGTCACTCCGTAGGCTCAAAGCAAGCTTCGCGGCGAGGGCGCTTCTACGCCAGGGCAGAAAAACATTGTAGATAAACTCAGCTGTACGAAGTGCATTAATTGCGTTTTATAACTCATGCTGTGACCTATTCAATTCACATATTTTGCTCTCCATAGAAAATCCGGGGAAAATACGAGACAGATGAGACGGCGTTTGTTTACTTACAAAACATGATATTTCAAGAAGTCAAAAGTAATACTTGCAATGCAAGAAATTCGACAACAGATGCTTTACTCTGGCTAAAGAGGTAATTCATTTTCTGTACATGACATTATTACCTGATTGATATTCAAAAATGAGATTATAGCAAAGACTGTCTTTTTAGCTCATTTTATTGCTTTAGGGAGCTGTTAAAATGTAACTATGCTCTCTGATCAATGGTTTTCATCGAAAATAATATTTCTTCTTCTTCAAAGTCTGCATCAAACTGAACAAACAGTTGTTGGCTGTTTTATGCAAACCGAGGAAGATATTTGGCTTGCTACTGTTTCGAAAAAAAAAATGGCACTTTAACAATTTTGAAGGAATTCTTGAATTTTCAACCCATATTGAGAGTCCGTTGCCTTTGCGACTGATTTAAAAGCAGTCTGTCACGCATCTGATTGGCTGCAGTAACGTCAGAGCTCAATACCATGGATGTCTTTTTGAATCTGTGCATTTTGGAATTAAAGATGGCTGATAAGTTATCACTTTCTACGGTCGTAGAAATTGATCATGATCAGCCGCCATTCGATTCTCTTATTCTTTGTATTGCCCTTATCACCGAATCAGATGCGTGACAGGCTGCCTTTAATGAATGTTTTACTTGATTTGGTATTTTTTCCAGCCATGATGTTAATAAAATCTACTTCTGATTTCTAATCTGTTTTTAGTCAAATTTTCTGTAATGCAAGGCTAATGATGATATTTTGTACCCCTTTTCTAGAGCTTTGGAATTTATTCATGTATTCTTAGCTGAAATTTGTCGAGGAGAACCAGATCTGGCCGTTGCAGCAAGTATGACTTGAGTTTTTTACTCTGCATTTTGTGTCATGATTGAAACAAAACAAAAAGCAGTTTGAAAGTATTAAAAATATTTAAAGCCTCTGAAAGTTAATAAATTTCTATTTTGATTTCCAAAAACAGTTTAGTCAAAAATTCAGTTATATCTGGTCCACCGAGAGTACGACTTACTTCTGTAAAAGATCACTCATTGACTGGATGTGCCAAACAATTTCAATCTATACGACACCCTGCAAAGTTATTTGATGTTTGCTATATATGTTTGTGTGTTCTAATTTTTTCTGTTCTCCTAGCAAATGCGTATGGAAGATCATTAAGAAAATATCATGGTTGGGTTGTACGTGGTGTGTTTTCGGTAAGTTTATTTGGTCTTTGCTAATATCCAATCATTTCAGTGGTGTGGCCAGAGGGGGTGGGGGGTACCGCACCTTTCAAACGTTAAGTTTGTTGGTAAATTTGTCGCATTCAACGATCAAACCCGAGTGACGCCCATTTGTGTCTGAAAGTTGGGGGTCATCACCATGCACCCTACATAATGTTCTTTAGCTTCGCCACTGAATCACTTTATGCCCCCCAGGGTAATCTCCCTAATTTGTGAAACACATTGGAGTACCCCTCCCCATCTCGAGCGTTTACAGTGCCCCTAACGGTTCGTTTGTGGTCTTTTCTGTATTTTGATACAACAAAGTGGTCAACGGGAAGTTTTCACTTACAATGTATTATTGTTCCATGGAAGCACACATTTGATTACCGCAAAAGATCTGTTTGATCCCTCTCTTTTCGCACCCGTCTCCAATCATCCTCTTTTACCGAACTCATATTCCATAAGCCTCCTCCATGTTTTTCGTTTTCATCCAACAAAAGACTGCTAATTTGTTGAACATTAATTTTCATACCGGGTGCGCCAAAAAAAACTATCCACGTTTGAAAAATCGTAGTACCTAGAGTACTAGATGGATTTGAATGAATTGAATTTGGCTGATAGATGAAAGACTGAAGTATTTTTGTGATTTTTCTCGTGTTTTTATCAGCAGAGAAAACATAGATAAATTCAACTTTACGAAAATTTGTTTGATGCGAAATGGCTGAAAACAGGCCTAAAACACTCGATCAAATCGTACGAAATCTCCCGCATAAAACAAGATGCAAGAGCATTTAATCTCTCTCCCGCGTTATAGGAAATGAATTCTTAAAGAAATACTAAAGATTTTCAATCCCATGGCAATACAAGTGCAGACGACATCCGATACCCGTGAAAAACTGTAATTTTGCATTGTTCGGTGTGAGAAATTTCTGTAAGATTTGATCAAGTGTTTTAGGCCCTTTTTCAGGCATTTTGCAAACACAGAATTTTCTTAAATTCGAAGTTAGACGAGAAAAATCACAAAAATACATCAGTCTTTCTGCTATCAACCAAACTTTGATTCATTCAAATCCATCCAGTACTCTGGGTACTACGATTTTTCAAACGTGGATAGTTTTTTTTGGCGCACCCGGTATGGTTGAAGATTGAAGAACTACGAATTGAACGGATATTTTTGGCTTATATTTAGGAAAAAACTGTTTCCAATTCAGATAATATGACGTGAAATTCCTCAAAAACATATCATTATAGCCTTCAACGTTTAAAAGTAAGTTCCCTCCCTAACAAGCCCCCTCTCTTTCAAGCCTCCCTCCTCCGAAATGAAATAAGCCCCTTGGGCTTTAAAATAATGGGTGGATCAAGAATAGTCATCACAAATTCACAAAATCAAAATCCTTACATTTTCTTTTTGTGTATGTGTGTCGAGGAGGAAATAAATTTATTAGACGGTCTTTTTATCTAGAAATCAATAATTTGTAATTTCATATGACAATTCGAATCCTACACGATATAAGAGCTTAATTATAGACAGAAAGAGCCAATGATAGTGTGGCGTTAGAATTCAATTTGTTATTCATTCGTTGTGATTTCAGAGTATGCTTGAAAACCAGGTAGCTTCTGAAAGGAAAGTTGCCACAAATTCAAAGCCATTTCAAGACGTTGCAGTATGTCAGAACGGAACTTTGTCCTTGACACGAATGCACGTTGCGAATTTTCATGATCGGTAATATAATCAATTTTTTATGACTTTTCAAAAGGTGCAAGCCCAGGGGGGTAACTTAAGTTTCCGTGATACGGGGTATTGCCATTCAGAGCGTAAAACTACCACTCATAATCCGGGAAAATTTCTGAAAAGTATTCCCATAAATCCAGAAAAAGCCGAAAAATTATACCCATAACTCCGGAGACAGTGGAAAAAATATACACTTAATCGTAGGTTCACAAAAAGTCATACCCATCAATCCGGAAATCATAAAAAATCGTTGAAAACCATACCCAGAAAACCGGAACCTATCATAAAAAGTGTACCTTAAACAATGGCACAACACCGGACATGTAGTACTCAAGTTACCCCCCCCCCCCCCCAAGGTGGAAGTTATTGTACTCATCCTGTATGTCCTGATCTTTGATTTTAGCTGGCTGTAAAAGCAGTCCCTTACCGAAAGGACTTCATGGCTCAAATTGGTACTGTGCCAAGACGAGTGGAAAAAACACCTGAGCCTGAAATAATTGAAGAAATGAAATTAAGCGTTGCAGCATTGGGAAAACTTGTAAATATATTATGTCAATTCTATAAAAGACACAAATTAGATAACGAGTCAGTCGTATAATTGTAGCAAATCTATAGCCTTTAGATTTATTTTATAACTTTAAGCAACTTTAGATTTAATCTATAATCTATAGATTTATTTTATTGTTTATTTAAAATTCATCTGAATTCACAATTAAGAAATATTGAGAAGAAATCACTGCATAACTCTATATTAACTGGTTCTTTTTAGCCTGCGTGCAGCCTCAACACTCCTTTAGTTCTTTTCGATACCTTTAGGACCGGAGAGTGAGGATTGAATGTTTTATATGCCATGTATCTTTTTATTTTCCTTCTGAAAATTAAAATTTCAAGTACCCCTGAAATAGCCTCAGAATTAGGATCAGTTTTATGGCTCAGGTGGTGGTCTTACTTCCTTGGCTTTAATGAAATGTCAAAATTTACTTGAAATTGTTTTGTCAGTGGATCTCACAATCAAAACGCTGTTTACACTTAAAAAACTGGCCATCGTTGTCAATTCTTTGGCACTCTGCAGACTGGGGGTACTTGCAATTGTGTTCTGCAACTGTTGCATAACAAAATCAGCTAACAATGAACGAAAACAACGAGAAAAAGGCCAGAAGGCGAACCAAACTTGCCTGTGTATAAACTGTAACATTCGTAACTTGATTTGAGCCAAGTTATCTATGATTAACTCCCTCAAAAGCGCTTTGAGATCCGAAGCAACTTCATGCCACAGCTAGCAGTGTTTCTACTTAGAGCGGGGGTCGTGATTTCGTTTTCTTTCTCAAACTTTACCAGATTTGGACGCTCGATCCAAACCTCTTTTCTGGCAAGTAAAATAAAAAGGTCTATTGATATCTTATAGTACAGTATGTTCAGTCTAGCGATTCAGTCAGATGTCGAGCTCCAAAAACGAAATCACTCATCAAATATCATCAAATATCAAGGTTCCGAAGGAGGGGAGAGCGAGGTGGGGTTGTAAGTCCCACTTACAGAATCACTATCGACGTGTGATAACTTTAACCTCGTTCTTTGCTTATATACCTTGTATTCCCTTGGGCCTCATTTTATGCAGTACTGCAGTTTACTTATCTCAGGGGAACCTAACCGCTTGTATATCTCATGGGATAAGTAAATTCATAGACTGAGACAGATTTTCGACAGAGTTAGGACAAAAGTTTGTCCTAAGTTTGATTCCATGCCATCGTCAAAGCTCTTATGAATTCAAATTCTTTGTATCGTCATCATTTCGAAATAAAGACAGATATGCATGTGAAAATTTGTTATGATACTATACTTTGTACGCAGAACAAGATTCTGGACTCAGAAATGCAAAATCTCAAACAATAAAAAAATTCCGCTTTGGCGCCCTTAAGGCTGATTTCCAGTCAGTGGAATTTTCCGAGCGGGCGGACTTTTGAACAATCAAAAGTCATTCAACCTTAAATTTCTATTCAATTGCGAAGCGACATTTTCTGTCGTAAACAAAAGAATTTCCGCCCGCTCGGAAAATTCCACTGACTGGAAATCAGCCTTTAGTAAGAAAGGTGGATTTCTTGGAAAGTTCAAGTGATTGCCCCCACGCCAAGTGGGGCATACTTAGCTGTCTGTGCGTACGTAAGAATATTGAGATTCTGGCTTTGTATCTCAAATCCTTCAAAAAATTTCGTCGTAGAACAGACCATCCAGTAAAACATCATTTTCATTGGTGGTTTGATAGGCACGTGATAAAATCCGTTGATTTGATTGGTAGCTGCAAACCCGTTTTCAAACCGGTTTGGCTTGCCTGAGCTACTTGTGGTTGTTGTTGCAGAGCGTTTCGTGTTTCGTCAACTCAATGAACCATAACAAGTAAGTGGGAAAGTAAGGAAGTAAGTAAGTAAGTAAGAACAATATATTTCAACACAATCAACTAGAATACGTACAGGGATGTCTAACAACTGAAACTTAATCTAAAGAATACAACTTAGGTTTATAATACTGTGCTGAGGACACTAAGAAAAGTCTACCATCTAGCTCAGTGCCCGTTTGGGTTTTTTTTTCAAGATATAATCAAAGGGATAACAAGGCTTTACTGGGGTTTCTGAAATTTTACTCATAATTCAGCTTTTGATGTAATTGAAAAGAAAGAAATTGTAGCGAGAATGAGGTTGTTTTGGGATGGAAATTTCAACTTTCCTTCAGTGAAAATGGATGTGAGTATTCGTTGTTTTTTTGCTTTCATACCAATTTCGTTATCAAAGTAGCCAGAAGATTGCAAATATCTTTCGTTTATATTGTTTTGAGAAATCTAAAGCAATCTTTTAGCATGAAAAAGCAAGAAAATAGTCACCAGACAGGCTCGATACGCGAGTTGACGAACCATTTAGGCCACCCTCATCAGGTCGGAAAGATTTGGCCTTTGATGGGCAGGTTGAAACTATGTGAGTCATTTTATGAACAGTGTCCGAAGAACTGAAGGAGCATTTTCTTGTGCCATTGATAGAAAGCCAAACAGCAAAGAGTATAAATACAGCTTATTATCAGTTTTAGGACTATTCAATATGATGATAATTTGTTAGGTTTTTGTTAATTTTGTCATCCAACCTAATTCATTCTTTGTTTTCATTTGCAGACATGATAAACACCTCATCACAATCGCCATGTTTTTGTGCCTAAAACCTCCTAAGGGATATATATCAACAGCACACAGCAGCATACACACATGGAGAGAATTAAAACTCAAGCTGTCTTTCAGAGCATAATTGGTACACATAAGGAAGATTCTATGTTCAGATGCATCACCTGCATAAGAAACAAGAACTGTAAATATAATTGTAGGAACAAGTTTTTCAGTCATCAATCAGTAGGAATATAACTTTTGGTATCAATATGCCAAAACACTGCTGTTTTCCACACATTTAATTGAAATTAATTGTTGTTCATTTCATGATGGAATTAATGATAATGCATTTTTTAAATGTTGCTTTTGTCTGTCTTTTTGTGTCTGTTTTTTAAATGTTGTTTCTGTTGGTACAGAAATCAATCAATTACATTTTTGTTTGAGGAGATATTGCACAAAGCGAGTTAGACAAAACAACTGAATGTGAGGACAACTGCAAACCAGTAGCCTACGAGTAGACCCATTATTCAAAAGAAGAAAGGGTCTACGAAATAATGAGCAAAAGCTTGCTACCGTGGTTCCAGATTTCTAGAACTTAATTTATGCTGCCTTTATAGAGACCGCGTTTCACAAATTATTTGAAAAGGGGATTAACATAATTAGTTGGGCGGCCGTAGCAAGCTTTTGCTCATTATTTCGTAGACCCTTTCTTCTTTTGAATAATGGGTCTACTCGTAGGCTACTGGTTTGCAGTTGTCCTCACATTCAGTTGTTTTGTCTAACTCGCTTTGTGCAATATCTCCTCAAACAAAAATGTAATTGATTGATTTCTGTACCAACAGAAACAACATTTAAAAAACAGACACAAAAAGACAGACAAAAGCAACATTTAAAAAATGCATTATCATTAATTCCATCATGAAATGAACAACAATTAATTTCAATTAAATGTGTGGAAAACAGCAGTGTTTTGGCATATTGATACCAAAAGTTATATTCCTACTGATTGATGACTGAAAAACTTGTTCCTACAATTATATTTACAGTTCTTGTTTCTTATGCAGGTGATGCATCTGAACATAGAATCTTCCTTATGTGTACCAATTATGCTCTGAAAGACAGCTTGAGTTTTAATTCTCTCCATGTGTGTATGCTGCTGTGTGCTGTTGATATATATCCCTTAGGAGGTTTTAGGCACAAAAACATGGCGATTGTGATGAGGTGTTTATCATGTCTGCAAATGAAAACAAAGAATGAATTAGGTTGGATGACAAAATTAACAAAAACCTAACAAATTATCATCATATTGAATAGTCCTAAAACTGATAATAAGCTGTATTTATACTCTTTGCTGTTTGGCTTTCTATCAATGGCACAAGAAAATGCTCCTTCAGTTCTTCGGACACTGTTCATAAAATGACTCACATAGTTTCAACCTGCCCATCAAAGGCCAAATCTTTCCGACCTGATGAGGGTGGCCTAAATGGTTCGTCAACTCGCGTATCGAGCCTGTCTGGTGACTATTTTCTTGCTTTTTCATGCTAAAAGATTGCTTTAGATTTCTCAAAACAATATAAACGAAAGATATTTGCAATCTTCTGGCTACTTTGATAACGAAATTGGTATGAAAGCAAAAAAACAACGAATACTCACATCCACTTTCACTGAAGGAAAGTTGAAATTTCCATCCCAAAACAACCTCATTCTCGCTACAATTTCTTTCTTTTCAATTACATCAAAAGCTGAATTATGAGTAAAATTTCAGAAACCCCAGTAAAGCCTTGTTATCCCTTTGATTATATCTTGAAAAAAAACCCAAACGGGCACTGAGCTAGATGGTAGACTTTTCTTAGTGTCCTCAGCACAGTATTATAAACCTAAGTTGTATTCTTTAGATTAAGTTTCAGTTGTTAGACATCCCTGTACGTATTCTAGTTGATTGTGTTGAAATATATTGTTCTTACTTACTTACTTACTTCCTTACTTTCCCACTTACTTGTTATGGTTCATTGAGTTGACGAAACACGAAACGCTCTGCAACAACAACCACAAGTAGCTCAGGCAAGCCAAACCGGTTTGAAAACGGGTTTGCAGCTACCAATCAAATCAACGGATTTTATCACGTGCCTATCAAACCACCAATGAAAATGATGTTTTACTGGATGGTCTGTTCTACGACGAAATTTTTTGAAGGATTTGAGATACAAAGCCAGAATCTCAATATTCTTACGTACGCACAGACAGCTAAGTATGCCCCACTTGGCGTGGGGGCAATCACTTGAACTTTCCAAGAAATCCACCTTTCTTACTAAAGGCTGATTTCCAGTCAGTGGAATTTTCCGAGCGGGCGGAAATTCTTTTGTTTACGACAGAAAATGTCGCTTCGCAATTGAATAGAAATTTAAGGTTGAATGACTTTTGATTGTTCAAAAGTCCGCCCGCTCGGAAAATTCCACTGACTGGAAATCAGCCTT
>REGM01000023.1:635199-651162 GCA_004194415.1 Aurelia aurita | reverse complement strand
GTGAAATCGCCAAAATCTATCAAGAAAGTGTCATGAGAGTGGTGATGCAATTGGAAATTGAAGTTTTATATGGCAAGAACTTCGAAACCCATGGCATCAATTGGTCGCTTTGCTACGGCTTCCACAGGTAAAGCCGGTTTGTTGTCACCTATTGGCAGATACCGAGCGAATTTAACGCTGCCATACGATCCTCTCCTTTCTCTCTCCTGTCTCTCAAAGCAAAATTGTTGATGCAAATCAATAGATCTTCCCTTCTCTTCCCTGTAGGTGCTTGGGCAGCTTAAATCTTGAGGTATGCTTAAATTCATCGGAAATTAACTGGAAGACTCTAAAATGAACTTACTTATCGCGTTGCAAGAAATTCAGCTTGATAGACAGCGGTGTTTTACCGATATATCAATGGTCACAGCGTACTTCAGGGTGTTGATAAGGAACTTTACCCCCTGAGCATTTGCTTTGTACATTCCTATGTTGTCTTACAGGGAACTCCCGTCTGGGCTGATATTTATCTTGGCACCATTACCATATAAAGATTAAACGGATTATTCTATGTTTTAATCCCTATTGATCCCTCGACATTCCACAGCTGTGAGTAAGTGGGCCGAACGTAAATACCAGTTTGTTTCAGTCGAAATTTAAAGAAACTACATAGATTTTTAAAGAAAATATACGCTAAATAAACTAAGGAGATCTTGACGAACACATTGGTGTAATTTTTTTTCAAATCCGACCAGTAGTTTGGCTATTCCATCTCTACCATTCCATATTTACCATTCCATTCCATCATTCCATTCCATCACTCCATGTTATACAGATTTTTTTCGACAACTCGCATCAATTACGGCCAATTACACCACTTAACTGATGTCTGCCCACACAGTCTGCTATCATGCTTGTCGTTTCAGTCGAAATTTAAGGAAACTACATAGATTTTTAAAGAAAATATACGCTAAATAAACTAAGGAGATCTTAAGTAACACATTGGTGTAATTTTTATTCAAAAGGGACCAGTAGTTTGGCTATTCCATCTCTACCATTCCATATTTACCATTCTATTCCATCATTCCATTCCATCATTCTATTCCATTATTCCATTCCATCATTCCATTCCATCATTCCACACTCCATGTTTTACAGATAGCCGATTGACGAATGACCTCAAACGCATAGGCAGTATCTGTGCATCAAAGCACAATGCTTATTAGAGAATCCAATTTGCGTCTAGCGAAAACCAGGAAATCACCTTTTGTCTTGCTCTTTATTGGGTGCACAAAGGATCATGGTTGACAATGGGTCTTTAATAAGGCCATTTTTCGATCACTTGCATTTCAAAAATGGACCTTTATTGTTTACGGAATGTTCCAAAATCCTATAAAGGGAGAGCCATTCGCCAGTTTTCTCACAGAAGTTTCTCGTGGGAGCAGAGCGTCAGAGTGTGGAAAGAGAAAGAAGGTAAGTGTAGGGTAGGGTAGGGTGGGGTAATGTGGGTCTACGGGGTAAAGTGGGTCTATTAAGCTTTTGATTAAAATTATACTTCCTCGTCAAATCGAAGAAAGCTTGGCTATTTTTCTTGTAATGTCTACATAATAAGAAGCCTTTTTATATAAAACATTCGTCTTAGATGTATCTCCATTCGTTTTATAAAATAATTTTAGTGAACGGTCTACTGTGGAAGAATTTCAAAGCCGAGAAGAACTTTCCCCTGCCACTGTTATTTTGCTTTTTTGGTCCATTAAATGAACATGAGGTGAAAGTTTGGTCTTTTACAAGTGAAATAACGTTTATTTCAAAGTCATTGAAGCGATAATTATTTTTCTGCATATTTTTTTACTAAGTGGGGTAATGTGGGCCTACTGAGAATTCAGCCATATAACACAAATTCAACAAAGCCTTGAATTGCTTAAATAAAGTTTCGCACTTATATTCATCCTGCAACGTTGTTTTGTGTCTAAAATGTGAAAAAGGCTTTGCTTTTACTCCAAGTGCTGTCTCGTAACCAGTAAATGAGCGAAAACAAACTGCAAACATTTTTATTTGATCATTACTATCAAATTCGATCACGGCCTTCCAAGTCAAAACGATGGTGGATCATCGCATACAGACAACAGTTTTGTTTTCGTCGCGGGAACGGGATCAATTGCTATAAAAGGCAAAGATTGGTACTTTATCGAAAAGAAAATAGTTGGGGAATATTATTCCATTAATTGTTTGAATCGTTTACCTTTCAATATCCCCCTATTATACGAGTTTTGAAAATAGACCCACTTTTCCCGCTCGTCGGGAAATGTGGGCCTATTTTAGTTGCCTAAAAAGATAATTTTTTTTAAAATATCTAACTACTTCTATCAGAGCTGAGATGTTTTTGAATGAAACAAGAAGCATTGAATGTCAATTAAACGAAAAGTTGAAAGTATTTGCATTTTATTGTCGTTTTACCAGCTATGTATTTTGAGATTGTGCTCAATTTAGACCCACATTACCCCCACCCTACCCTAGTTGATATCAGTCAAGCTCTGTGCACGATGTTCGTGTCACTTTTTGTCGTGTCACTTTTTGTATAACGAGAGTCAGTTGATTAGGCTGCTTAACTTTTCTAGATTGAAAAGAGCTTTTTACCGTCACTTTTTGCCGTTTACAAATTGTGCCAGTATTGTGTGAACGCTTTCTTAGTTTGCGTCGTTTTTTTCGTAACTCTTATTTTGAATTTTCATTCCTAGGCGTCTGAAAAGCTGTTTGTAAAATGAAGATCCTTGCAGTGTTTCTGTTGATTGGTCTCTCGGGCATAGTTATATGTAAAAGTATGCAACTTTTCTTTCATCAACGTATATATTTTTGAGTATCTTTGTGGAGAGAGTGGCCGAGCGGCTTGTGCAGTTTCCAGAGATAGCAACTGGGTGGCACTGGGGGCACGTGCCCCCTAAGATTTTGTAAGTGCCCTTTTTGCTGCAGGAAATGCCCCTTTAGCTTAATGAAAAATTGCCCTTGATGCGTCGTGCCCCTAAAGTTTAAGATGCTTCCTACGGCCCTGTCAGTTTCCATTAGTTAAACTGAAGTTAGGCTTGATCGCGTGAAGTCGAAATTCGGATGAACGACCTTGTAGATGCCTAACCAAGCAACTCCCCTCTCCGTCCTTTCAGCTTCGGAAGGGACATTAAACTGGGGGTTTCAGTCCCATGCCTGGATGCGGCGTGCATAGTAGGCCTAAATTAGCTGCATTATAGCTAGAAATCGTGCCAGCCTACTTGAAGAAAAGTAAAGTGAAGTAATAAATGAAAGAAATCTATATTCACATTTTCTACAAATGCCATATTAGACTTTATGATTTTCTACAAGTACCGTAAAAACCCGCATATAAGACCATCAGTTTTTTAGCTTAGCCTAGCCACAGGAGGCCCAGGAGGTTGACTTGACAATAACAAGTTCAAAATTTAAAATAATTAATTGTTTGTAATACCTTTGCGTGTTTGCGTTTCACTTGTTGCACCTCTCTACGTCTGTGTTGTGTCTCCCTTTATTGACTTCTGCACTGGCGCACTGCGTAATTGTTCGAATGGGATAATTCGAAATGAAAGAACGCAGTGCGCCAGTGCAGCAGTCAATAAAGGGAGACACAACACAGACGTAGAGAGGTGCAACAAGTGAAACGCAAACACGCAAAGGTTATGGAACGCCATTTGCACAAAAATGACATAATATAGGATTATGTTACATAAACTAGGATTATGTGCACATAAACTAGGATTATGTCACATAAACCTATATTATGTCGACATAATATAGGATTATGTAACATAATCCTAGTTTATGTGCACATAATCCTAGTTTATGTAACATAATCCTATATTATGTCATTTTTGTGCAAATGGCGTTCCATAAAAGGTATTACAAACAATTAATTATTTTAAATTTTGAACTTCTTTAAATTTTGAACTTGTTATTGTCAAGTCAGCCTCCTGGGCCTCCTGTGGCCTAGCGAAATAATTCAGCGGCATGACATTCAAGAATTGTGCAAGGCTTATAAAGACAAGTTTAAAGGCTATTTAAAGACAAGTTAAATGAATTGCTTTGTGCAGCTAGCACCCGGGGGGCCACTTGGTACCTGATGTGTTATCATGCTCGTACAAAAAAACGCGGGAAAGGGTACCTTTCTTCAACGTAGGCACGGGCCCGCGCGGACCCTCGTTTAGGGGTGCCAATTCGACCGTAATTTCACAAAAGGATGTACTTTTTTGCATTTGATAAATTGAAACGCTTCTGTGATGATATTTTTAATCAAGCATTTTAAAATAGAATTTGAAATAGGATAATGTGTTACGCAAATTCAGCTACTTTAGGATTAACTCTTCGTCCCTGATTCATCACACAGAATCACACTGGTCACATCAACAATTTTGATACGTGACTTGTCCGCGATTAGGGTACCTAAACTTGACAAATTCAATGTGACACGGGAAAGGGTATGTTCTCAAAAAAATTTTCCGCGATTAGGGTATGTATTTTGCTAAAAAAGGTCGGCGTTTAGGGTGCATATGTTGCACCTTTGTACGAGCATGATACTATAGAAAAGTATAGGAGTGGCCCCCCCCGGAAGCTAGCACTTTCAAACATCTTTCTTTCCAGTTTTATTGCAAATTTTACAAAGTTTAAAAGTTTTCCTCTAAAATTTTAGCCTGAAGGTTCTGTAAAGTACTTGAAACTATTAATGACAAGGATTTGCTTTCTTTTTATTGTAATGTTTGAACATTGTATATAGGTTTTAAATATTAAAAATATTGTTTTATTGTTCGATTTAATTCATGTTTCATATGACTGTAATTAAACGTTTTTATCGGAGGGCCCCTTGAAGGCCAGCTTCTGATGCTAAAGGGCAACATTCCTTAAAAGAAAAGAATTAAATGTGAAAATGAATATAAACATTGTGGTGCACATAGGCGGATTTTTACTATATCTAGACGATCTCAGCAAATTCTGTCAGGATGAGGTCGAAAATGAAGTTCACTTTTTCGTTCTCAAATCTATCTTCCATTGTTTACAATTTGTCAAGCTCAGCTTTTAACAGATGCCCGGTTTCGTCTTCGTAGGTGAAGAAGAGATTGGCACTGATGAAGCGGCCGTCTCTGAGGAGGAAGAGCCAATCCAGGCTGTAGAGGAAGACCCAGAGGACGATGAGCCAGCCGAGGTAGAAGAAGCGGACGATAAAGACCCAGCAGAAACGGAGGACAGCGATAAAGGTACGTGGAGAGTGGTATGGCCCTTGCCCATCGTCGCCTTATTCCGATCATCGCCCTTTCCGGTAGTTTGTTAATCTAGTTTGCAACAAATGGTGATAAAGGCATACCGGAAGACAAAATCTGGGGGGCTGCCCGATAAAAAAACTGATCACCATACTTCTATTTGAAACATTAATATAACCCATTTAAAGCGCAAGATTTCAAAGCTATAAGCTGCAAAAAAGGAACTTGTTTCCCAATATTTCAAAATTAGTCGAAAACTTTTTTTCGAAAGATTTTGATGTTGAGAAATATTTACACTACATTTTGTCCTTAGATCGTTTGATTATATACAAGCACATTTGATCTGGCAGAAACCAATTTTATTAGAAACCAATTAATAAAATGTCAACTTTTTTGGTGCCTGAAATCTAATGTGAGATAGTCTAGGCTATAGATTTCTTTTCTGTAGCAATACCATTTTTGTTTTCCGTTATGATTAATTTTGAAAAATAGGTTTTCTTTTGTAGTTTTCTAACAATGTACGAGTAGTATTAGATATTCATTTTTTTTTTCATTTTAAACAGGGCACATTGTAAAACAGTTTTTGTAGATAACTGAATGTTTTCACCCTGTATAAAGAATTTAAAATAATAATAATAATAATAATAATAATAATAATAATAATAGAAACCAATTTTATTGAATTTTATGCGAATCTCGAGCCGGACCCTTTTCCCCTCGCCACTCGCCGCGTGGCTCTACAAATGATGCCGTACATATAATACATATTATGTACATATTTATTATAGGTGCAGATGCCAAGCCCTTTTGGTATATATTGAGGAGATTTAGCTATGGCGGCCGCAGAAGACGTTATGTCCTCCGCAGAAGACGTTATGTCCGCAGAAGACGTTATGTCCGCAGAGGATGGCATGGTCACAGCTCGACCACTTAAGCTTGTTTTTTGTTTTAATTTTGGTAGCTACTGTTTTTACTACTAATTAAATATAACATTGTGTATTCAACGCTGCTGATTCATGCAAACGAAAATAAACTGTTTTTTCTGTGAAACAGATTTTCTTGCCAAGCAATGTCGTCCCTTTTGCAGCAAGCAAGCATGCAAGCAAGAAATCAGGCGTGCAACTACGGGGGGTCCTGGGGGTCCAGACCCCTGCCCTTTTTGTCAAAAGGGCCAAAGTGCCCTTTTTCGGGGAAAACTGTGTTAATTTGATGCATTGCAGGAATGTATTTCGACGGTTTCTTGCGATAAAGTATCGAAATTTGTTGAATTGCCAAGGTCTTGAACTAAATGTTAGAGTTTACTATGTTGAAATTTAACTTTTTCTTCCGAAATCATTTGCGATTTTCTCTAAACATGAGGCTTCAAAACTTGCAAAAATGGCTGAAAATCTCAACATAATTTCTGCAACTTTTATGTCTTACTTAGTGCACCAAAAAGAACTTCACAAATTTTAAAGTTTGTTATACAGAGAACTTGATAAATTGGAATGAATCGAAGCTGGTTTGATATTTTTGCAATCGTTTTTCTATTTTTCTGAGCTTTGGAAATATAGGTAAAAACTGATTTACGAACAATCAGTTATTATTTCAAAATGCGTGAAACTGGCCTGACAACCCCCTAATCAAAATTACAGTATAAAGAATCTCGTTACTCAACCACATTTCATTTTACAGAGTTCAGAATCGAATCTTTATATAGGCGCTAACGTATAGGCCTATGACCTAGTACCTTTGATAAGATCACTTTTAACCCTTTAGGGCAATGAAATGTATTTTGCATATAGATCTAAATTAGGAGATTCCTTATAATAATTTTCACGCATTTTGAAGTGAAGGAATTTTCATGAATTTAATTCTATCTATATTCCAATGCTGAGAAAAATAGAAAGATAAAATAAATGCTTCAGCCTTTTGGCTATCAACGAAACTTTGATTCATTCCAATTTATCAAGTAGTCTCTATATAAAATTTTTTCAAATATATGGAGTTTTTTAGGTGCACCCAGTACATGGCAAGCACTCCAGTTAATTGCTAAAAGACTACAAGCCAATAGCCTTTTAAACGGGATTGTTTCTTGTCTTTACCAGCCCGGTATTAATTCTCTTCTCGGTTTGAGTCTCTTTTCAAGATATGCGCTCTCCAATGATCTGTAGGTTGTGATTTTTAAAATTTTCCCTCTCACGAGACACATATATAACGCCTCTTTTGAGACTGGAGTAATGCCTGATATTTGGAAAATTGCTAAGGTAATCCCAATTTTCAAAAATGGTGAGAGATATGATCCAAATAACTATAGGCCCATTTCTTTGCTATCATGTTTTGAAAAACTCTTGGAACGCCTTTTAGCAAAACGTATAATTTCATTCTTGAAGAAAAACGAAATCCTCATGAACTACAGTTTGGCTTTAGAGAGGGTCATTCAACTGTTCATGCCCTTTTGGAACTCCTTGACAACATCTATCAAAATCTTGATGATAACAACTCTTGCATAGGCGTCTTCCTAGATCTCTCGAAAGCATTTGATAACATAGATCATCATATACTCCTTGAAAAACTTTTTTGTTACGGTTTCAGAGGCAAAGTTCAGGATTGGTTTGCAAGCTATCTCCAAAACCGGAAACAATACACGTGTGTGAACGGAAACAAGTCTACCCATCAACAAATTTATGAAGGGGTGCCTCAAGGATCAGTATTAGGGCCCATACTTTTCACTTTATATGTCAACGATATGCCAAATGCAACTTCTGCTAAACCAAGATTGTTTGCCGATGACACATGCATTTTTACTTTCGATGTAAATATTGCAAAATTGTCTTCATCAATAAATAAAGAACTTAACATGCTCCACAAATGGTTAAAAGCGAACAAGTTATTAGTAAATACTAGCAAAACAAATTTCTCCATCTTTGTACCTTCCAAAAACAGCCTAACTTCAACTGGCACTATATCAATGGAATGGGTGATGAGCTTAGTAGAGCCGAAGAGATCAAATACCTTGGCGTAAGGATAGACGAAAAGCTATCTTGGAGTTCCCATATCAATAACGTATGCCTACTTTTATACTGCGTGCGTAGCATGTTACACACTACATATACAATGGTTTGTTTATAGGATCATTTTGCTCAGCGGTGATATTGAAACTAATCCTGGTCCAGAAACACTTGACTTTTGCTGTTGGAATTTGAACAGTATTGCTGCGCATGATTTTTTAAGAGTTTCTCTTATCGAGGCATATAACTCGGTGTATAACTATGACTTAATTGGGATTGTAGAAACCCACCTTGACAGCCAAGCAGATGAAGACAGACTCGTATTAGATGGCTATACATTTATTAAAATGAACCATCCACAAAATGTGAAGAGGGGTGGCGTTGGGCTTTACGGAAAAGATTCTCTTCCTTCAAAAATCCGTCGTGACCTGGTCACTCTCCCAGAATGCGTTGTGTGTGAGATCCAATTAAATAGGAAAAAATATTTTTTCGTTGTAATTTATAGAAGTCCAAGTCAGGACCAGAGTGCGTTTGAGAATTTCACAATAAACTTTGAGCTGCTGCTATCAACATTGCATGCTGAGAATCCTTTCTCTGTTGTTATTACTGGTGATTTCAACTGCCGATCAACTCAATGGTGGGAAAATGATATTGAAAAACAACGAAGGAAAAGTATTTGAGCCATTTGTTTCGGAACTTGGCCTTCATCAATTAATTTCAGAACCAACTCATTTAATGGGCGATTCTAAATCTTGCATTGACTTAATTTTTACTGATCAACCTAACCTCGTTATTGAATCAGGTGTTCATCCGTCACTTCATGAGCAATGTCATCATCAAATCATTTTTGGAAAAGTCTCAGTTTCAAACATAGCACTACCTCCTTACACCCGCAGAATTTGGTAACGATAAGGCAGACTTTGTGGCCATTATGAAAAGCATTGAAATGTTTTGTTGGCACGAGCATCTTAACAACATGATTTTCCTAAATGAACAAGTTGAATTACTCAACGAAGTCCTCCTGAACATTTATTCTAATTTCATACCAAATGTAGTTAAAACGATTAGGCCTCGCCAAGCACCCTGGGTAACGCAAACTGTTAAGAATTTCCTGAGGAAAAAGAATCGTGCTTAAAAACTTTATGAGGAAAGGTCAGCCAGACGACAAGCGTGAGGGAATACAAAAGATGATATCTGAAGGTTCGAAGTTGATTGAAGAGGCTAAACGAAATTACTTTTTCAAAACTGGGAAAACTCTAGCCAATCCGGGGACCGGCAGCAAAACATATTGGTCTTTAATCAACACTATTCTAAACAAAGCTAAGATCCCTATAATACCACCGCTTTTAGAGAACGGGATATTTGTGACGGATTTTACTGAAAAGGCACAATTATTCAATGATCACTTCATGCTTCAGTGTACGACGATTGACACAGGTAGTGAAATTCCAGAACAGACTCCAGGGACTACTACTCTGATAAATGACTTTGTTATCTCTGATGAAAAGATACTGAAAATAATAAGATCACTTAATCCTAACAAAGCACACGGCTGGGATGAAATATCTGTGAGAATGATAAAATTAAGCGATGCTGCATTAGTTACTCCATTGAAGATAATATTGACTAACTGTTTGAGGCGCGGTGTGTTTCCAGAAATATGGAAACATGCAAACGTTGTTCCTGTTCACAAGAAAAACGAGAAAAATGTTAAGGGGAACTATCGGCCAATTTCTCTTCTTCCAATCTTTGGAAAAATTCTTGAAAAACTAATGTACGATTCTTTATACTCCCATTTTGTTTCCTGTAATCTACTAAATCCAAACCAATCTGGATTTCGTCCTGGTGATTCAACGATTAATCAGCTGATTTCGATAACTCACATGATTTTCAAAGCCTTCGATTGTAATCCTCCTCTCGACGTTCGCTCGGTATACCTTGATATTTCTAAAGCATTTGACAGGGTATGGCATGATGGTCTAATTTACAAGTTAAAACGATGTGGTGTTTCAGGTCAACTTCTTTCTTTCTCTTATCCAAAGTTTCCTTAAGGACCGAAAACAACGGACTGTTCTAAATGGACAGAGTTCCAACTGGGGAGATATTTCAGCAGGAGTACCCCAGGAGGGCTCTATTTTAGGACCCTTATTTTTCCTTGTGTATATAAACGATCTAACTAAAGACTTGAAGTGCAATGTTAAGCTTTTTGCTGATGATACGTCACTGTTCACAGAAGTTGAAGACTCCAACACAGCTGCCAATGACATGAACCATGACTTGGAACAGATAAAACAGTGGGCTTATGATTGGAGGATGTCTTTTAATTTTGATCCGCAAAAGCAAGCTGTTGAAGTAAAATTTTCAAGGAGAAAAGGTGATGCTGATAATCCAGTGATCCTATTTAATAACACACCAGTGAAGAATGTAGATGAACATAAACATTTAGGAATTATTCTTGATTCAAAGCTGACTTTTTCTGCGCATATCAAAGCAGCCATCTCTAAAACAAGAAAAGGTGTCGGTATGTTGAAATATCTCTCCAGTTATCTACCCAGGCATACCTTAAATGAACCATACAAGCTTTATGTGCGACCCCACCTAGACTATGGGGATGTGATTTACCACAACCCTGAAAAAATATGTGAATTCAGTCAGAATGTCACTTTGTCAAATTTAATGGAAAAATTAGAATCTGTTCAATATTCTGCTGCACTAGCTGTAACAGGAACATGGAGAGGAACATCGCGAGAAAAGTTGTATGCCGAGCTTGGATGGGAATCACTAAATTTACGAAGGTGGAGCAGACGCCTTATTTTGTTCTACAAGATTATAAGCAATTTAACCCCGGAATATACTAGAGTTCCAATACCACCTCTTCATCAGTCACAGTACTCTTTTCGCAATCAGGATGTGATTGGGCGAATAAAGGCAAGAAAAGAAAAATTCCAATCCAGCTTTTATCCAAACTGCTTAAGTGAATGGAATAAACTTGACCCCGAAATTAGACTTGCACCGTCAGTTTCTATTTTTAATACAAAGCTGCTATCCCTTATTCGCCCCCCTGCAAAATCAGTTTTTGGGATTCATGACCCATCCGGTTTATCCTACCTTACTCAATTGAGAGTTGGTCTTAGCAAGTTAAACTTTCATAAATTTTTAAACACAATTTTAGAGATACCATAAATCCTATGTGTCCTACAAACGATGGTATCGAGGATACGGAACACTGTTGCTGTTGTTTTTGTTGCTCTGTCCTTCTTTTGAGATGCAACGACGAGATCTTCTCACTAGAGTCCTTGAATTAGTACGACCATTTGGATATACCAACCTTTCAAATAACGATCTAACACAGCTTTTACTGTATGGCGATAAAGACCTTACTGATGAGTTAAATAGAGAGATAATTGAGTTAACGCTATGTTACATCCACAACACTGGTCGGGTTGATTAAATTCATTGCAAACATAGTATTTCGCCACACAACCACCAAGTTACCAAGTCCCTTCTCTTCAATTTTTGTTGTTTTTTCTTTGTTGTAGTGGTTTCATGTAATTTTATGTAGTTTTAAAGTCTGTCTCAAATTGGACAACACGTGAGATTTGCGCAACGCAATTTACCCACCAAAGATCACTCCAATTGTTTTATTAGCAGTCAATTTCACGTGACATCTAATTTGAGACAGACTGTTAGTTTTCTATGTAAACGCCATGGAGTAGTCATAGCCTTTTGCTCTCCACGGTATCGTCCATGTAGTGTCGTAGAGTAGGTTGTAAGTATCGTTAAAAGTATCTTCTATTGTAAATTTTTGATTGAATATAAAAAAAAAATTTAAAAAAATATCAATAAGGTCAAAAGTGAAATCATTAAATGTTCTTCTATATTTGCTAAACTTGACATTCAGTACCAAAACAATGCCTGCTAACCTTATACGACTCCCTTGTAACTTCTAAGATAGGTTATGGGCTTGAAGCATATGGTACAGCTGCGACTAAAAAACTAAAAGAACTACAAGTCCTACAAAACAGAATCCTCAAAATAATTCACTTTAAAGATCGTAAATATTCTACAAATCACCTACATAAAGAGCTTAACATAGGTAGAATTGAGGATCTTTACCGCATAAAGATCTTAAAAATGATGCATCATGTGCACTTTAGCAAAAATAAATTACCAGAAGTATTTCAAAATTACTTCAAAACTAATGAGAACTCTCATAAATATGATTTCAATTTCATTTCATTCTCAAATAGCCTAACATAACACTACGGTTATATGTTTCAACAGCTAGACGAGAGAACTAAACTAAACTAAGCTCTAAATTAAACTATACGTCAACAAATCAAAAACAACTGAGATGAACATAATTACAAATAACAAATTCAAAGTAGATAAAGCTTCAAGACGGATCGGCATGGGTTTTATTTATATATTCATAGCTGGCGAGCAAGCTCGCTTCGATAAACTTATATATTTGAGTGCTTAATTCTGTCCTATTTTGCATCAAATATACGAACTTGTCTTCTGAACTCATAAACATGAAGCTGGGTTGTGATTTTATGACTTCGTCAAAAAGGACAGTGCGGCTTGTCCGATTGATCTGACATGTTACAAGACAATGAATTTCATCTTGGGTTACTTTGCACACTGGGCAAATGCGGTCTTTTGGATCAACTTTAGGTCTTATGTATCTGCCCGTCTCTATTGCTAGTCGATGGTCAGAGAGTCTAAACTTACTTACAGCGACTCTAGTCTTTATGTTTCTAATATTCAATAAATAATTTTCCATGAGGAAATCGTTTTTTAACAAACAGTATGTTCTTAGTTTTGGCTGACTCCTTATGTTTGTCAACGTTGTTTGAATGTAACTGTCTCTTAAAGTAACTGTCTCTCAATATGAGACTAGACAAAAATCAGATTATAGAATAGTGAAATCTAATAAAAAATGGCATAACTACACCGTACAAAACATCGGTGCTCGCTTGTGGAATAACCTTCCTACTTTCTTAAAGTCAATTTCAAAACATAAAAATTTCAGTAAAAAACTTAAAGAAAATATTATCTCCACATACCAATAATGATTAAGACTTACAAACCAAACTTTGATCACTTACTAACACAAATATATCTTACTGTTGAATTTTTTTTAGCTTTGTACTATGATGTAATTTGTTTTCCTTTTTTCACATACCCTTTTAAGAATTTAATTTACGGCCCAGGCTAGATAAGCTCTGCTTCTCTTGGGTCGTGTAGAATACATACTTTTTATCTTACATTGTATTAGGCTGTTGTATTCTGCGAATAAAATTGAATTGAATTGAATTGAATTTCTTCCTGTGTCCCTATCCCGGGAAGGTTGTTTTTGTTGTGCATGGTTTTCCTCGTTTCCCTGTGTTCTGATTTGAGTGTGAACTCGCAACAACAACAATCTTCACGAGCATAGGGACACAGAGTTGAAAAAAATTGTGTAGGAATAACTAGCGCGTTTCTTAACGCCCATGGGCGCAGGTAGTAAACATGAAGCAACTCTGATAATTTTAAGAAACTTTCGGTACTGGCTCAAATTGTTAGTTTCTTCTAAAAAAATATGCGCAATCTATCGAGGAAAGTCAAAATTCAGAGACGAACTTTAAATATCTATTCTGTTAACATTTCTGCCTGGTTCGCATAGGTCGTTAGGGTCGTCGAGGAGTTTATCTTCGCAGTTCAAATTAGATCATTTTGGTTTGTTAGGTTGTTATGGTCGTTTAACGTTTGAGAATGTTCAGGATCTGGCATTTTTCAAGGACGTTTTGAACTGGATAAAAGTATGGGCTGTTTTAATTTCTGTATTTTGATCGTTCCACAGATTTGCTCCGCTATACGAGAAGCATTTTTGGCCACTTGCAGTTTTTAGAAGCAGAACATAAGGTCAGTGTTTGTATTACGAAGCTGTCTAACGCTGGTTTCAGATAACCTTCGGAACAGAAACTTGTAAGATACTCAGGAGCTTCATGTTTTATGGATCTGGTGTAGACCATTTTCAATGTTTCTGTTTCTATGAGATCATTGACCGTTTGCCATCCCAATTGCTCGATGATAGGTGGTGCTGAGATTCTGTAGGACCTGTAGGAGCTATTTGTCACAATTCTAGCTGCACGATTTTGGAGCTTCTGAAGCTTGTTTAGTGTTGTGGTGCCACAAACACCCCCAGACAGTGCAACAGAATCGGAAATATGGCTCGGCCATACTTCTGTACATGGTCTGCAATGTACTTAAAGGGAGATACTGTTTTGCGTGGCGTATCATACCTAATGCTCTTGATATCTCTTTTATCATAAGAGCTACATGATCACCTCAGCACAATGTCGAAACGTTTACTGGTTTACTATTATACTGCACAGTGTCAAAACATTTTCGAGTGACCTGGTTAAAGCTACAAATTACAAAAGCTTCTTAGCTTTTTTAATTCAGGTAGGGTAGTTTCTCAGATTTAGAAAAATTGAGACTACCGTTTCTTATAAGCTGTTTCTTATAAAAAAAAATGAGTGTAGTTGAAAGACATTAGCTGCACGCAGGCTAAAAGACATGAACTGAATGGTTCTTGGGGAGGTGGGGCAGGCCTCGTTAAAAATATTCTGTGCCTGCGAGCAAATGGTTGAGAAAAATGTGCCTGCAATCAAAGCACTCTGAATACATTATAGATACCAGCAACTTATGTGTAATTATATTGTGTGCCTGCGAGCGGCGCTCGCGCACATTAATGAGGTCTGATGTCATCCGTCCTCCGGTAATACAGCCTCTGCGAAGGAGAGTGGGCTAGCGTAGTAGCGGATTTTTTCGCGCGCTTTTTGTTTCTTGTGAAACAGTTTGAGAACGAGGCTGGGCACTTTGGGCTTGAAAATGAAGTTGTGAAATGGTGAAGAAGAAGGACTAAACAGAAGAGAACAGAAGGGGAAGAAGGGCAGAAAGAAATTCGGTAGAGGCGACAAAAGAAGGACTGGTATGACCTGAAGATCTTGTGAGTAGCCTGAAATGTCGACCATTCACCGTTCAGTGGTTACTATGGTAATGTCGCTTTTTTGCGGATATATAGGCCTATTAAGCATTTTTTGTGTGGGGTGACTGATGGATGCATCCATGGTCAGAGCGCTCGCCAGAATATAGACAACAGAATATAGGCAACAGCCAGAGCAGAGACAACGATGCTCACCTCTCCTTTGTAAGCAACCAAATTCAATAACTGATGCCACCACAGTGTAGAAGACACTTAGAGCTTCCCTTTGAGCCCTACTTTATTACTTTATCTTCACCACAAGCTGATTTACAAAAAAAACTTACATTCGGCGATTTTACAAATAGGCCTAAACGATCAACGCTGCTTCTGCCGCTCCTTCGCAATCCCCAGAATATCGGCAAAAGTGACTTCTTCGGAGATAGCCGCTCCTCCGTGGTTCCCAGAAAATAGACAACGTCTTTGAGAAACTGCTGCCCCGCAGCGAAGCCAGAAAATCGGCAAAATCTTAAAAGATCGCCAGAAAATGGGCAAATTCTTAAAAGATCGCCAGAAAATGGGCAAATTCTTTAGAGATAGCCAGAAAATCGGCAAATTCCTAAGAGATCACCACTCCTCCGTAGTTCCCAGAAAATAGACAACGTCTTTGAGAAACTGCTGCCCCGCAGCGACGCCAGAAAATCGGCAAATTCTTAAAAGATCGCCAGAAAATGGGCAAATTCTTAAAAGATCGCCAGAAAATGGGCAA
>REGM01000023.1:567511-633947 GCA_004194415.1 Aurelia aurita | reverse complement strand
CGTGATGTTATCCCTCCACTGTACTGATGTTAGCCCTCCACCGTACTGAATAGCCTCCACTGTACTGATGCTATCCCTCCACCGTACTGATGTTAGCCCTCCACTGTACTGAATAGCCTCCACCGTACTGAATGCTATCCCCCCACAGTACTGATGTTACCCCTCCACTTTACTGAACAGCCTCCACTGTACTGAACAGCCTCCACTGTACTGCACAGACATTACCCCGGGTGAGGATTACAACACTGCACCACACACCTTCACCTTAATTCTCCACCACCCCCTCTCTAATGTCAGTTTTCCAATTCGTCAAAATCCATAGAAATGATCAAACTATTGTCAAAGGAGGGGTTAGGTAGCTAGATCCTGAACTTTGAGAGCAAATAAGGGCGTTTCCCAAGGATGAAAAAGGTGTGGTCCTGAAAATATTCCCATGTGATTCACCTCAGACCCCCATTTTTATTTGTCCTCTCCAGTTCTTGGTTGGGGCCACCACTGGTACTCTTGAGTCTGGAATAAACGGGGTGGGTGGAAAATTGGGACAGAACGCACAAGTTGTGTTGATGGTAAAAGCAACGAAAACAATTAAGTGAATACAGTTCGAGTCATATTTCAGGAAAGATGATTTCACATATTTCACAATTCAAGCAGCTCAAAATTAATAAACAGGAAAGGACAGGACAGTCTGCAGGCCCGTAGCGCCTATTGAGGCCGGTCGGGCCTGGGCCTCCCAATAATTTCCAAAAGTTGCATTTTTTCTTTCATCTTGTTAAGTAAAATTGACTGAAGAATTCAACTAAAACAAAAGTAGTGCCCTTTAAAAGCATTTCTTATCTTAGTTTAGTTGTAGCTGGTGTTTGCATCCCTACGTTCTTGAAATTCTCTCGAAAATGAGGAGAAACATAAGAAATTGCTTGGGTATAAGTTGGGTGGGGCAAGAATTTTGCAAATTGTCCGAGTTTCGATTTTAGTGTGGGTAACCAATGGGTACGGTGGGTACCAGACCCACCCTTAAAGAAAGATTTCCCTTGGGTTATTATGTGTCTGGCATCCAGGGTAAAATTGGATTGAAAAATGCATTCTAAGCCAAAGTAGAGAGTGTGTACCCTCAACATTTTCCTGTAGGTGCAGATTTATAGAAAAATCATTACAAAATTTGTCTAAATTTATTTTTTAGAAATGGAAAAATTGGGATCGGAAGATTTTTTTCTAAGCTATAAAGTAAAGGGCGAGGCCAAATTTGTTCTCAGACCTCCATTTTCGGCGCGAGACGGTGCCCCCCCCCCCCCAATCGCAAAAACGCTCCTAAGGGCCTGCAGTCTGGAATAAGGATGTCCAGGGTAGATTTTTTCAAAAATTAATAAGCAAGGGAAGGCGGAAGACGTTTATTCTGGACTTGAGAGTATGCAGTACTGCACAGTAAAGCAGCATGCAGTAATTACACAGCATTGCGCTCAGAAAATGTTTGTTGAGACTATGCCTCTTCCAGACAAAGATACTGTACAAGAATTTTGTTGTTCATTGTATCAAACTGTACCTGTCCTACAGTATACCTGCTGCAGTGTGTTGATCTAATTTTGATCTATTTTCATTCTTTTAAGCTGAAAAATGGCCCAGACTGTCAATTTGAGGCACATTCTGATATCAGGAACTCCAGGTAATATTTTGTGACTTAGGCAGCCTTTATGAAACCTCAAATAGAATTTAGCCATAGGGTGCCGGCAGTGGTAATCGGACACTTGAGGAAAACAGTATTTTCTCACAAGAAAAATTACTCATAGACAAAAACCAAAATTACCTGCTGAATGGACAGATATTTTGGCATATTTTCTTAAAGTGGTTTAGTTTCTGACATTGCCTGCTTTCCTTTGGCAATGATACTTTTGATGCTGATCTCGGCGGTGGTTTTCGGACAGTAAATTCACGATGCAGAATGTGCCAAAAAAATGCATTTTTTAGGTATACGGCATGTATTCCATCCATAGACCCTTCTGCTTCCTTTTATTTACAGTGTTCTGCAATATTTGTCTTCTTTTCTTATTCTTGATGTAATGGTTCTCATAACGACGTTCTAGAGAGCTCTAGGTACACGCAAACCAATCTATGAACTAGGAGATGCGCACGAAAAATGTTGTTTTGATCTCATTACTTCCTAACCAGGGTGAATTTGGCTACATATTTTAGGAAGATCTTCGGCGCAGAGAAAAGTTTTCTCCATACTAAGCCCTTATATTTTGGCGCAATCTTCGGCGCAGAGAAATGCCCAGATTCACCCTGACTTCCTAAGATTGATCTACGTATAGATATTTATGAAAGAAATATGAAATCTAAATCGTGGTTCGAATCTAAAATATATTCATTCTTCTCCAAAATGATATACTTGGTGTCTGAAAACCACCACCATGAACTTTAAAGACCACTCAAAAATGGCACCCCCTGTTCTCCCTTCAATGAAACGTTTTTAAGTCTTTGGCACAATGCCATGTTTTATTCACATGTCACACATCCAATTTCTTTGATTGGTTAAAACGTTTATCTCGTTAAGCCGTGGATTCGGAGTTTCGAATCTAGGCGTGACGTTAAGAACAGCAACTTTTTCACAGCCAAGCACAAATGAAAGGGATTGGTTTTAGCGTGCTTTACATTTAAGAAAGCCTTTCTTAAAGATGTTTAGCATCTACAATGTCAGCATTTAGTGTCAAGAAGTACCTTCTTTGATGGATATTTGTTGTAACGTGCTTTTCCTT
Organism: Aurelia aurita; assembly: GCA_004194415.1. Lineage (NCBI taxonomy): Eukaryota > Metazoa > Cnidaria > Scyphozoa > Semaeostomeae > Ulmaridae > Aurelia > Aurelia aurita. The sequence goes on along the minus strand of REGM01000023.1, from coordinate 631,200 downwards.
CAGTTTTTGGGATTTATTCATAAGTGTCCGATTACCACCACCATCCGATTACCACCGCCGATGCCCTAGTGAATTGAGATTTAGCCCCACAGTGAATTGTTCACGGTTTTGGTCATTTCATTATGGCTAAATATCACTACGCTTCTCATGTAAACGCTACCATTGTGAACAGGGGTAAATATTTTCTTTGAAATTCAATAGAAAATGACAATTGGAAAAAATTCAACAAGATCTGAAAAGAAGTTGGGAGGCTAACAGAGGGCACACTAGACTGATTACATGAGTCTCCGTTTTCTGCATTGAATTGAATGATATTGTAAATGAAAACATCAGATTAAAAAAATTGAACGAATACAAGGAATCACGTCGTAAGTCTAAGGGCACACATTGCAGCAATAGAAACTGTTGATTATGATTGACAAAATGCAATAGCGTTTGGAAACAAAGTGATTGCAACATCTTAATTGTCAACTTGCAAATGTAAGCAAAAGAAATTGTAAAGCCTTTTTGAAACTAGGAAATATCGCCCAAAAAAACTTCTGCATATGGTTTATGGAGAGGTACTCAGTGTCAAGTTCCTTGCTGAAGAAATATTTCAATCCTTTGCAAGAAGAGAGAGAATTTATTACACATCAATGGACACATTTTCATTTATTATTTTATATGATATGGACTCTAAATCAATAAACTAGTGAAGCAGTTTCTTAGGAATAGCGACTTAAAATTCATCATGCTTCAATATTCCTTTGAATGTACCAGGTCAGTTAAAAAAAATATGCTGCGTTTGTCATGTCATATTTAGTGAAAAACCAGATTGTGTCTGTTAAAATTTTATGTTGCAAAAGAAAGGTTGAATTTGTTGTAGAAATTTAGATGAATTTTATTATTCCTTTCCATAGTTATATTTGGCAATTTTATCATAAATCAATTTTGTGGAAAACTGTGTAGTACCGGGTGAGTCAGAAAAAACAATCCCCGTTTGAAAGGCCACTGCTCCCTGGATATCAAAACGATAATATTGACAAATACATTATGTAATGGTTGACATGTTCAAATATGATTTAAAATTTACCTGACTGAAATCGGCCTCTCCGTTTTGAAATTGTGAGCGATTTTCTGGAGAAAGCCACTTCAAGAAACCTTCAAAACAGGCCTAAAATCACGAGCAAATTTTCCAAATATTTCTGCCTTACAGCAATGACTTGCACACTTGCACATGCTTTAGCAGGCAGTCCCTCGATATATCAAAGAATGAAATCCTAAATATAGAATAGTAATAGTAATAGTTATCTATCATTATTACTGATTGATCAATATGAACATCAATACTAATCAATAGGTCTATCAGAGCAATCATAAAACAGAATGTTTGTTTATGTTTGATTAAACAGAATCACGATCTATTCCAAAAAGAAAAATTAGAAGTAATAAAGGTAGCGAAAAGCATGTATGATCTTTGAGTGATCTTTGTGCATCATTATATCGTTCTCGGGTTANTGTTATGTTTCCAGGGATGGCACTTTCATCCTCCCAAAGAGATAAAACGTGCTAAAGCATGTACAAGTCATTGCTATTTAGGCAGAAATATGACGAAAATTTGGTCGTGATTTCATGCCGTTTTTGAAGGTTTCTTTGAGGGGCTTTCTTGAGAAAATCCCTCCTAATTTCAGAAGGGAGTGACCGATTTCAGTCTGGTGAAATTTAGAATTTATTTGAACATGTCCACTATTAAACAATGTATTTACCAATATTATTTACTCGATATCCAGGGAGCAGTGGCCTTTCAAACGGGGAGTGTTTTTTCTGACTCACCCGGTATAATAATATATTCATGTTTTTTAACAAAATTCTCCTTCAGGACAGTGACATTTAATAAATAGTCCACTTAGGGATACAAAATAGAAATTGTTGTTCCAATTCATTTGTTGTTTCAACTTTTTTCGCAGAGACATGTTTGTCATCCAATCAAAGGCCTATTTTAGGAATCTTAGAAAAAAACAGAAGAGACCATTTTCAACCAACTATATTTTCATATCTGATTCTTGATTAAAAAATGAATTTGCAAAGTTAACTGCAGCCCTTATAAATCGACAAACACACCATTTGTTTTACTCACCCTGTGTTTACATGATAACAATTAGCAAATAGAAACAACTACCCAAAATACTAAAATGATAAGACACTATTCTTGTCAATAAAATGACTTAATATAATTATATTGTCCTTTCTTATTGCCCCCTCTACTTCTACTTCTAAATCATAAATCAATTTCATAAATCATATCATTGTCCCCACAAAGCAGTTCTAAACTCTGAAAGAATAATATTGTCTCTTGAAACTTCTCCTCATAAAAAGAGTACCTGCACTAAAACAGTTAACTACGGAAAGTGGTCCAGAAAAAGTATCTGTTTATCTTGCAGAAAAAGTACCTGTTTGTCTTGCTACAGTGTGCAAAGTTTGCACTTCAAAACTATGCCTAAAAATTGTACTTAATTAATTACTGTAAGTCTAATTTAATGTTCAAGCCATCAGTTAGTCTATAAGACCAAATAAGATAAATTAAATGACATCTTCTTTCAACCTATTTGAATAAAAGCTCACAGCAATAGCGTCCATTGCTTTTTGACTGACACACGATTAGCAAAGCGTTTGCTGCCATTAGCATTTGCAAATGAAGGTTACAGCTGTCTGGCCAACTAGCAAATGTAAACAAAAGAATCCACAAAAGACAACCTGAAACCAAGATGGCCAACTAACTCATTGTGGTGCAAATTAGAAGGGGTTGCTAAGAGGAATAGGAGATCACCTCAATTTTGTTTGACTCACTCCGTCTCACTCAGAAAATGGGCAGACATTGAATGTTTGAATTGTACGAATTGCCAACCCTTAGCTTGTGAATAAAACAAATGAAATTGAGATGGCAGATAATTAGGTACATCCTTCTACTTTCGATAAAACTGCATGTCTCATCTTAAAAACCCCTTTTTGTTTGTACAACAACTTGGTTAGCCATCTCGGTTCCAGAAAGTCTTGTGCAGTCTCCCTTGTTTACGTTCATCACTCAACTATTCGACTATAGAAATTCCTTAATTCGGAAAGGCTAATCACTCTGCATTGGCCTGTCAATCAAAAGCAACGAATGATATTTTTTACAATATGTTATTTTGAAGAATAAAATCCAAAAATTGTGTACTGTGACGGGACAATAGCACTGCTTTTATAAGCCACCTACTGTACTATGATCCCACATTGCGATTTGCAAATCAAAGTATAGATCGTTTCTTATCTGAGAAGGAAGATGAGAGATTTGTGAACAAATAAGGGCCTGCAACTTTTTCGGTTACAATTTTTGGAGTAACTCATTTTTAATTTTCTTTTAGGAATTGGGAAGACAACATTGATACGAAAAGTTGTCAAAAATCTCAAGCAAGGAAAGGAACCATGCACGATAACAGGTTTCTTTACTGAGGAACTACGACAGGATGGCGTCAGAAAGGGCTTTGATGTTGTTACAATAGATGATAAACGATCAGTTCTATCAAGGAAGAGGTAGATTCAACTAATTTTTATGTTTCACTCTTTAAACTGGGAAGATCTTTTTGTTGAGAATTACATCAATATTGGAATCACTGTGTGATTGGTGATTTGGCGCAGCTTAAAAAAATACACCATATAATGCTTCTCCTACAGAGACTGCAGTTAGGTATTCTCCACAATTTTTGTAAGTTTGACAGCCAATAGGAGACAGTGTCGTTTATCAGGCAAAACATTATCCAAATTTTAGGCTTTAAGAATATCTGTTAACAGAAAATGTGAAATTGTTTAATTTTGATACCGCACTGCTAATCTTGATTTCTATAGCGTATATGTGGTCCTTTTCTTTTCTTATGCCACCTAGCTGTCGTAGTGATTTAATCTAGAGATAATGCTTTCCTGCATTTTGCCCTGACATTATGGCCTATGGAGGTGATTATACCGGGTGTCCCAAAAAAAAGTATACAGATTTGGTCAACCCTAACGATCAGAATTTAGCATGAATCAATCCGAAATCAATTTTAAAACATTACTCAATAGTTAACTTGAACATAGATACCTTGTTTGTTGACATTGGTGCTTTGAGAGTGGAGATATAAATCTTCAAAGGACAAATTTGCCACCACCTCCCAACCAGAGCTTTGGCGTTTTGGCCTAAGCAATATCCTCACAATTTGTTTCACTTAAAATGAATAAAGTTTACTTCGGAGCTCCCTTGATGATAAGCGTCACGTAAATTATATTTTGTGAAACGCATTTGTTGTGCAGTTTTTAATTTTTCTCCTCCTGGTCCAAAATTGTCCAAGTCTATTGTTTACTTATTTGCTGTGCTTTAAGAATTTACTTAGGCCAAAACGCCAAAGCTCTGGTTGGGAGGTGGAGGCAAATTTGTCCTTTGAAGATTGATATCTCCACTCTCAAAGCACCAATGTCAATAAACAAGGTATCTATGTTCAAGTTAACTACCGAGTAATGTTTTAAAAATAATTTCGGATTGATTCATGCTAANATGTCATAAAACAAGGTATCTATGTTCAATTTAACTACCGAGTAATGTTTTAAAAATAATTTCGGATTGATTCATGCTAAATTCTGATCGTTAGGGTTGACCAAATCTGTATACTTTTTTTTGGGACACCCGGTACTAGAGGGTGTTTACAGTCTACATCATTCTATTGAATTGCTCCTAAATTGTTGAATTGTGTGGCCCTATATCTGTAAGGTATTATCACAAAACTATTTTGTAAAAATAAAAGGTGCTTGTAACTAAACACCTAATTGTTGCAGTCTGGATTTGAATGTTTATTTTTTATGCAGGCTTGCCAAACAGAAAGTGTGCTACCTGTCTATTGCAGTTCTTAGTTCTTTGGCTTTTTCTTTTCTGGAGAGCGAATGTCCACTACTTTCGTTTGGGGGCAAGGGCTACCAGGTGGGGTTGAAGAACTATCTTCCTCCATACCATCTGTATCTGGATCCATTTCCATTTTTCCCTCCTCTTCTTTAAGTTGTGTTGCCAGTGGATTCGAATCAATTCTTTCAATTTGGCAAATTGCCAGCTGGAAGCCGAGTCCTTCAATGAGTGGATTGAGGTGGAGGAGCTCCAATCGTGCGATGTTTGACTCGAATCGGCTTGTTTGTCCCAGCTGTTTATCCCTTTCATCACTCATTTTCGCCTCATCAGGATGGGTGTCCAAGAAAGCATAAACATAAGTAATTCTTCTGGTTTTGAATAGATTCTTAAAGTCCTCTTTCCTATATTTTAGCAGCTTTTCCTTCTCTTTTAGACGGTATTTCGCTTCTTCTTTATATTGGACAGCAAGGTCATAGAATTTCCCTAAAATATCTTCATCATCATCATTGCCAGAACGAGCTGCATGGATAGCCAGTGCACTGACTCTTATTTGAGAACAGGCGTCCCTTGTTTTATTGCCGAACTCTTCTTTAACATGGTAAAGGTAGAGGTTCTTTCCATCTCTGTCTACTTTCATGATGTCAAAAATTTCTATGTGTTGAGGCTCGATGCGGTCCCCAACATACCATTCTGCTTTTCTGTCCTTAGTATTCTTACCATCTTTAAATGAGAAGATTTCGTTGTATTTGGCTTCATCCATACTGACATCGATCTTTGTCTTTGAAATGAAATTGTCCACAGCTTTAACAAAGTAGCTGCTCGAAAGTTTGGATTTTTGTTTTTCAAGGTTGCTTCTGTTAACTTTGCCTTCGTTAGCCAGCTTCATTTTTTTCCAGATCTTCTTGACAGATTCTTTCTTCATTCCAGTGACCCTTTCAAAATCAGCCTTATTACATTTAGTGTACATGTCCTTTATCCAAGGTTCATTAAGATGCACGACGGAGGTTTGATCCTCGAATTTTTGTACCAAAAGATTCTGAAACTCTTTGTGGACGTTGCTTATGAATCTCTGATGGACCTCCGACCAATCGCCATCCATTTTGTAATAGATTTCCAACTTGCGCCGGCGGAGTGTGCACTGGAGAAAATCCATCAGGTCGCATTGCCTCTTTTGTTTTCCTTTGCATTTGAAGCTTAGCTTTGCATTCTTGATCTCTTTAGCAAATTGCTTGCGATCCTTGAATACAGCTTCAAAATCTTCCAAGACCTCTTCATATGATTTGGGATAACGCCATTCCGTCAATATGGAAGTTGGGTCTCCTGAAAATTCGGGTTTCCTGAAAATTTGGAAATCATACCCTTTATTGTATTCATCTTCATTGTGATAGCAAAATTCAATGTTACTCGAAATAATGCTATCAATGTTATCTTCTACAATATTGGCAGGTTTTTCACAATGGTGTAGCTTTGAGCTGCTATCTTCTGTTGTTTGCTGTGGAATATTGCTGCAATTTTCTGAGTCTTTCATTGAAGTATCATCTCCCTCCTCCTGAGGTTCATTCCCTTCACGTTTCCTGCAAATATCAGTCCATATCACATGTATTAATTCATTGTGAAGCTCGTTCTTCTCAGCCAGTTTTTTTACTGGACGTTCTTCATCTCTGTCTTTCATTTCATACCATTTGCCATTCTTTCTGCAATAGGTTTGATCTTTGAGATAACGGCATTCCCCATGGAAAAACTCCATCATTTTACCTGTGACCGTATTTGATCCGTCTTGGCTTTCAGTTTGAAACTTTAGCTTTTTCTTTTTGATTGCTTCAGCAAACTGCTCCAGTTTCGTTTCTTTCTTGAATACGTCGTCAAGGTCTTCCAAGACCTCTTCGTATGATTTTGGCTCGTTCCACTTTATTGTCTTCCTTCCGCTGACAACTTGGAAATCAGACCCTTTGTAGTATAATTCATAGTCTCGGTAGCAGAAGTCAATATGACCTGTGGTGTTTTCTTTCACACTGGTGCCATGCTTCTTGCCACTTCGTTCCTCTGTATTTATGTGTGTAGCCTCAGTGTTGAATCCAGAATCTTGCTCCTCCAAGGTACTCGCCGCTTGTGAGATTTCTTTGCCTCCGCGCCTCTCCAAGATGTCATTCCATACCATCTTTATCAGCTCATGTTCAAGCTTTCTTTTCAGATCTTTGTCTTTGACTTGCTTTATGTAATCAAGATAAGCCATGTTTTGATGCTCCTCGTCACCTCCATTCATCGAACTCTCCATGTCTTCAATAACACCAACAAACTGCTCAATGGTCTGTTTCTTGCATATATGGACGCCTTTTCTCGTCACGTTTACCCTTGCCTCCTTTTTGCTTTTTAACTGCAATGATTTGTTTACTTTGACTATCTTTGAGTCGCCTCTGAATCTTGATTTTAGGCTGCTCACAAAATCATTTCCACTCATATGGATCGGGATACCATCTTGCCTGTAAAGGTTAGAACTTGCGTAGGTATTGCCGACCAGGTGACGTTTCCCCGTTGCTTTGACGTTTGGATCTACCCAGCACTTTGCAATCTTAAACGCGAAGTCATCATCGCAGAAATCTTCAATCACGAAACGTGCCTGATTCGTTGTAAGAGCATAGATGGACGGTGATTCGTTGCTCCCCATAATTACAAACAGTATCACGCTGATTGTTTGGGTGTTCGCCTCATTTTCATTTTCGGTAAAGCCAAGTTTAGAGAGGGCCTGAACTAATTCGTTTTTTCTGGTTTTTTTCTGGCGATATCCAACAACCAAAGAGTTGGAAATTTCGTCGTAATCTTTCTCAAATTTTGCATACTTTTCTTCCTCTTCATAAATGGGATCATCTGTTTCCTGCCTGTCGAGTGAGCTACCTTGACTGCAAGATTCGCTTGCTGCATCCCGTTGCTGTGTTTGTATATCATTTGCTGCTTCATCTTCCTCGCTGCTTGATTCTTCGTCTTTTGAGTTGTACCAGTTGATTATGTTATCGCACAACAGTTTTCCATATTCAAATTTTTCATTATGCTTTGTATCGTCAAAAATCTCACCTCCTTTGGAGATTATTCTATCCAAATCCAAGCGGTATAATGTCATCTCTGGAAGCTCTGGTCTTTCTTGTTTCTTGGTTTCTCCTTTTTCTTGGTCTTTTTCTGTCTCCTGGTCTGTTTCTTGGTCTGTGTCATCTCTTTCTGAAGTTGACGCCATTTTGTATGTTATTCACAGATATTCAACCCTCTAGAATAGTACAAAGTTCTTATCAGGATGAGTCAGAATACCGGGTGTTCCAAAATGATGTGTCGGCGTTTGCCAAAATCTGCCGGTTAGTCAATAAAAACAATCCCCGTTTGCAAGGTCACTGCTCCCTAGATATTAAGGCAATTATATTGGGAAATATATTGTTTGATAGTGAACATGTTGGAATATATTTTAACATTTACCTGACTGAAATCTGCCACTCCGTTCTGAAATTATGAGGGATTTTCTAGAGAAAGCCAATTCGAGAAAACTTCAAAAACGGCGTAAAAGCATGATCAAATTTGCCAGATATTTCTGCCCTACAGCAATGACTTCAACACGCCTTAGCACGTGTTATCCTTTTGGAAGGATGAAGTCGCCCGGAATAATTTTGTCATGCTCCTAGGGATGGCACTTTCATCCTCCTAAAGGGATGACATGTACTAAAGCATGTACAGGCCATTGCTGTAAGGCAGAAATATTAGGAAAATTTGATCGTGATTTTATGCTGTTTTTGAAGGTTTCTTGAAGGGACTTTCTCCAGAAAATCCCCTTTAATTTCATAACGGAGCGGCCGATTTCAGTCAGGTGACTTAGAACATTTATTTGAGCATGACCACTAATAAATAATATATTTGCCAATATCACTGTCATGATATCCCAACCTGGTTCCGAGGGCCAGTTTCCTACATCAATACAGAACAGGCTGGCGGCAGTATCCTTTTGGGACATGGGAACGAGGTTGATGATATCCAGGGAGCAGTGGCCTATCAAACAGGGATTGTTTTTATCGACTCAACCGTTAGTATCATGAATTATCCACCGATTTTGATGAAATACCAGTTTTTTGTAGCAGAAAGCCTAACTTAGATGCAGAAATTCCTTTCACTAAAATCGGTCATACCATTCTAGAGTTACGGGTTATTATGCTTGAAAGTTATTTTCAAACTTACTAAGAAAAGTGAAAATTTCCATAAGATTTTCCCCAAGTTTCAGCTTCAAAAAATGAAAAAGGGCATGGTCATCCTCAAAGGAGCAAAACCTAATGACAAATGAGTGCTCCTTATTAAATATGTATGGTTTGTTTTAAGTTTCTAAGAAAATAATTGATGCAATTGTCTAAAGCTGAAAACGGGACTTATTTTTATCATAATTTTTAGCTTTTTTCAAGACTTTTCAAAACTATCTTCTGAATAAAATTCTAGAAAATATGACCGATTTTTCCACATGTAAGTGAGCCTTTTTGCTTCAAAATGGTAGGTATTTGATTCAGTTCGGTGCATAATTCAAGACTGTACAGTTCGTCAAATACTCATACATCGTTTTGGGATACCCGGTAGTATGCGACTGATATTGAAAACTGTAAACGTAAGTATGGCTTACATTTAAGAAACTGGTTTCGTTTCTAAAATCAATAATCATTTAGACAAAAATTAAGGGTAACAATGGTATGGTATCAGGAATTCCATAATCATTTCTAAGATCTAAGAAATATTGTAGTTCTGTGGTATCAATTTCTCCGAGCGGCAACACTCCAAAAATAGCGTGCGAGAATTTGGGATTTTAAAAATCTCTTAGATTTTTCAAAGATTTTTGAGTTTTTTCCCGAGATTTCCAAAGATTTTTTAGATTTTTTAAGATTTCTAAGACTTGACATTTTTAAGATTTTCAAAGATTTTCAATATTTTGCAAAAATTTTGAAGATTTTGCTTGCAAGATCTTCAAGGATTTGAACGATTTTTGAGATTTTCAAAGATTTTTTAGATTTTTTCTGAGATTTTCAGAGATTTTTTAGATTTTTTAGGAATTTCTAAGACTTGCGATTACGATTTTTGAGATTTTAAAAGAATTGTTGAAAGATTTTTCTGAGAATTTGTATCATTTGTTTGGGGAGATTTCTGGTTTTTTTTTAGATTTTCGAAAAGTTTTAGGATCTGCTTTGGGATTCCTAAATTTTTCAAGATTTTTGGAGATTTTTTACCGAAGTGTACGAGATTTTTGGAGTGATTTGGCCCTCAAATTTCTCTCGGCAAGTCTGCAATGGGAAAGTCTGCAACGTGGCAGTGAATGTGATTGTGTGATTCTGTCAAGATTTTGACAATTATTTATTAGATTTTTAATTGCATTTTACAGTGAATTTACACAGAGCACAAATGTAGGAAGCATGCCAAAAGTTGGACAATACTGTGTTGATGTTAAGTCGTTCGAAGAGACAGCATTACCGACACTTGAACACAGCGTCAGTATTTATTTAATTTTCATTTTTTAATGATACTTGTTGCGAGGGTGCTCCAGAATACTGCATTGGCATTTGCCGAAACGTGCAAGCAAGGAATATACGCATATAAATTATTCTAGTCCTGCTACAAACTGATTATTGCTCTCGGGACACCCTGTTCCTGTACAGTATCTCATAAATTCTCATATTACAGAACTGCGTATTCTCTTGAGCCACCGTTGCCCTGATCTTGTCAAACTCCTTTGCAAATCTATCAATGTTAATTAAATGAATCCAAAGCATAAAATCTATGAGGTTCCATTGCATCGCTTAACTTCTCATGCAAGTGGCCTCAAAGAGATGTTTTTCTTCAAATAACCGCGCACAGAAACTTTTAGGTATTCTGCAGGTCTATTCTGCAGGTTTATTTTAGTTATTCTACAGGTCTGTTGATGCATGTTTGATAATGCTTTGATGAACAATACAAACTTTGCGGCTCAAATTGTTATTTTCTCCATCTATGGTAGTTTTAGGGAATACTTGATAACTTAGGTTCGAGCATCCTAGTTTCGAAGTTTCTCCCCGGTTGTTGGTCACCTGAATAGTCTGCAAGCTATGATTTTTTCTAAATGTAATGGCGTTGATGTCTTCAAGATACATTTTCCATAAAACAGAAATAGAAGCTACATTTTTTTGAATCACCCGGTACAGTAAAACCCCGCAAACAAGAACATACTTTTCTAAAAAGCGGACTGACTATGTTCTTATGAATGTTGTGCTCTTGCTGTCCTCAGGGTAAGGTTCTTACCCCAAGGACCCTTATGACTATGAGGAGCACAAAAGCTATACGCGGTATGCATTTAATAAACTTGGGAGGCGTGATTGCATTCTAAATGTTGCAGGAAATAGTAATCTGTTGTGTTGTGAACAAAAATAAATTATAACATATAAATTTGCCAAACAATTTGCTTACCCTTTAAAATTGTTGGAGCTGTTTGGACTTAAAAAAAGCTGCGAGTTTTTATAAACTAATGTGATCAGCAGATGTTTAAAAAATAGCCAGATTTCAGATTCACAAAATTTGTTATTTTTCAGGCAATCAATTATAAGTGTATCATCTGATAAGAACATGGAAAGAAATCAGACTGTTTTTGGTTCTCATCTGTGGGTGTCTTTAAAAAAAATCAGTCTGTAGGTTCTTATTTTCCTATGTTCTTGTTTGCGGGGTTTCACTGTATTGACTTCTCAAACATTTTCCAAATTTGATACAGCTATAAAAAAAACCTTAGTTAAATTTTAATTGAAGCCTCCTAATCTCGACAGTTCTGTCAGGATTTTAGTCAATGTAATACTATGCAAGCTATGATTTTTCAAATAGTTTACATTCTTTACTCATCCGATGTATTACTGTTGCCATGTAATTGCAAAAGATTTTTTCTTCAAAGCCAGATTTAACCATTTACATTGAATCTTGTTACCAATTAAAGAGACATTCTAGGAACACATTCTTATTTGGGTTTCTCTTGTAGGAAGCAAGGCATATATTCGTGGTGGATGAAATTGGGAAGATGGAAGTTTTTAGTTCCAAATTCTGTGCAGCCGTTAAAAGAATATTTGATTTAAAAAATGCTGTGATTCTTGCAACAGTACCAGTAGCGAAAGGAAAATCATTGCAAATTGTGGAGGAAATCAAGGCCAGGCCTGACTGTAATCTGACAATGGTGAGCTATTACACGCATGTCTAATAAACAGTAATACATGTAATACAATGACACAGTAATACAATGTAAACAGTAATACAGGGGCGTCGCCAGCCCTGTAAAAGTGGGGTGGACAAAATAAAGAATTTGGTTCTGTAAGGTATATACCCAACCATTTTGACCTTATTTTTGCTGACGAATGAATACCACAGTTGAAAATCCAGTAACACAATTTTTGTGCTGTGCTAATGTAAGATGGATATTTTATTAAGGAGTTTGAAGTCTAATTTTTCCTTTCAAATGTCTGTCTTAAGTTGATTTATTTATGGTAAATGAGATTTTAATCTAAAATATAAAACTAGAGTAACCATTAGTACCTATGTTGAGGAAATCGCCCACGACAAGCCATACCCCTCTATACATAGAGATCAGTTTTTCAGGAACCCATTCCTACACCAATTTGAAACTTTGCCATTGCAAGGGACACATATAGACCTAGTTCTGTATGAATTTTGGAGAAATTTGAAATTGCGTCTTAGTCAGGGACTGTCTCGAAACTTTCAGAAACTTTGAAAAGTTCAATAAATTTTTTTCTTACGACCCTGCAAAATTTCATGACAATCTATAAAAATGATGCTTTTGGTCTGGTTACACTTGGCATGGAACTATGTCTCTTTTTGTTGAAATATTTGCTGAGACAAAAATTTTTTTACAATCATTTTTGGAGAAAGTAGCCAATGCTTGAAAGGCATCAAAATGCACACTATGTGTAAATATAAGACAAAAAAAAGACTGGCAGCAACTGGAGGTATACTTATAAGCATATTTCAAATTTGCAAATTTTCCAAGAAAGTGTTTGCCAAAATAAAAGAAATTCTGCGTGCCACCTTTGCAGACAAATCATTTGTTTACGAGAAATCCCTAGAAATCCCTTATAGTCCTCTAGTTCTCATAAATATCTCGTCCGCTGTTTGGAGGAGTGAGTCCCCCCCCCCCTCCCCTCACTCCGTGCCATCTGCTTTCAAACGTCGCCTACACCATTTGTCTTTTCTGCAAATATAATTTCCAGTGCTACAAATAAAACAAATTACTATTCGATCTCTTATACAATCGACAGGTCACAAAAGCAAATCGAGACAGTCTTGTCGACGAAGTCACAGAGATGGTACAGCAGTTATATGATACTCATTCCAAGTGAGGGAAATTATCTGGAAATATTTTCACCAAAAGATGTTTAAGGAATCGCTCAGAATGGAAACCAAAGAGTTACACCAGCATCACTTTGAAAGGACATAGCATTTTGAGTGGACTAAGAATGGAAAGAAGGTACCCACCAGGTATTTGCATGAAAAGGTTTACCTTGCATGCTTTAGTTTGGTTAAGGCAATCTCGTAACTTTTGCAGGATACATTAAAGACCGTAGTAGCAGAAATGTATGCTTAGGAGTGCCCTGAACTCCTTGGTGGGGTACAACAGGAAACTGAAATGTTAGGAAAGTAGCTAGCCTGACGATTTTATTCAGTGTACCGTAGCAAGCCATAAAATGTTTCATAGAATAAATGGAGCAGTTCCAAAAAATCCCTGGCCAAGGCCCAAGCCTGCCTTCGTAACTGGTTGGGGTGCACACACCAGAAACCTTCCTGGAAAGTGCTGCCCATAACGGTGCCCAGAAATTCAAAAAATGTCCTGAATACCCAAGTGATTTTGAAAAAATTTCCCATTTACCTCCACTTGCACCTTTCTGACATTTTAGACCCAGGGATTAGGTAGCTTTGCTTTCCTAAATTCAGAAAACGGATTCTCTTCTGTGCAGCTGTTTTCCTTTAGAGCACATTATCTCTAGTTTCTGAAAGAAGGGATGTAAAATGATAGTCAAGAACCCGTGATCAACGGGGGTTTTCCCTTCATTCCCACGAAAGATTTTGCTTTATGCGCGATTTTTGTAATGTAGCTTTAATAAATGTACATAATTGTAATTTAGTAAACCGTAGATCTATTGAAGGGAATCACTTATATGCAAATTCTTCTTGTATGAAAATGATTACCACCCTAACTGCTTTCGAACAGTTGCATGGAAAAATGAAAAAGTTTGTTTGCGAGCATATTTTTTATTTGTACCTAGCATCCGAAGGTAGTTTTAGGACACTGAGAAGCAAAGCTTATCGAAGCAGTTTCCTAGTCCTTCCTCTCGATGTGACCACACCTCGTGATTCTATTAGCCTAGAATTACAGAGAGTTGGCAACTCTCCTCTCTCTATGTAGCAGGTTTGACAGGGCGGGAACTCTCCTCGCAGGTTCTGACAAGTGAATTTATTCATAGAATAATAAGATCAACAGATTATTTGATAGAAAGTGCTACCATACCTGTAATGTCCTTTTGCTTTATTAAATCTGTTCTCTCAGTCAGCTCAGTCTCATTTCTTACTTTATTTCCATGTTGTCTTCTCTTCGACGTCCGTCAATTTCGCTGTTTGGTCGAAGAAAGGACGTGGTTGTGCCGTCAGACGGTTTAATTCAACTTTCTCGCAACCCCTGTCCAATCAGCATCAAGGAAAAATTACTCTGTCAAGTTTCCCTATTGTCTAATCGCTGAATTCCGTAAAATTCGGCTGGATGTGTCAATCAATAGTCACGTGGTTCGCCCTCTCCTTCTGTTCTTTCTGCACACATGACAAAACGTTCATTGAACTCAATGGTCAACAGAAACTAAGAGATTAGAGGTTTACCATCTTTCGCCATTGTCAAATGTCTATCCATGGCGGGGTGATTTCTTAGAAATCACTTTGGAAGAGCCAATCAACAACTAAAGTACTCCTAAAAATAAGATGGACAAAAAGCTTGCATTTCTTGTCGTCAAACCACTGATCTGCTTCAAACAGACATCAATAAATAGCTGGAAATTCTAGCAACTTTTGAATTTCAAATTGTACATACATCAATTTTACATCATCTGAAGCCTATTTCCTCCTGATTTCAAATCTGTGATCACATTTCCCCCGGGAGGGGTCACTTCCATATATACTGGTACTTGATGTGCCTTTTTTGGGGGTGCCTTTTCAAGCAGAAAATAGGTTTTAGGGTGTCAGTTTTGGTAACATCATAAATAGCCATAAATTTGGGGTATCATTTTTGGTATGATCGTACATTTTGGGGTATCATTTTCAAAAATGATTCTTTAAGGTAAAGTTTTTGATTTTTTGACCAATTATATTGAATTTTAGTGTATGCATTTTGCATGACCTTTAAATTTTAGGGTATGGTTTTTGGAAAATTATATAAATTTTAGGGTGGGATTTCACATGTCAAAATGGCACACCCCCGTCATCTCCCTATTCAAGTTACCCCCCCCCCCCCGGGCATTTCTCCTGAATACAAAATCCTTTATTTTATTAATAGCAATAGTCACATATAGTTGATTTTGAGGTGATTAGAATTGAGACATTATAAAGTCATTTTTATACACATTTAATCCAGGCTTATAAATTTCAAGCCCCTTTTTGACATACCTTAGTTTAGACATAGTCATGGTTTAGATCATTATTTACCAATTTGTTGACATGATTTGACTTGAAGTAATTTTCATCTGTAAAAAAGATCAAATGCGCTAAAAAAGATTTGTTTTATTTTTTATATGCTGCAGAAGGGCCAAGAAGAGATCCCTTTAGAACTCCACAAGTAGCTTCAGTGGAATAATATTGTCTTTAACACGTTCTTCTCAACTAAAGTCTTGATCATTGACCAATGTGAGGGGGCATATAGGCAAATCGATCCAGGCCAAGAATTGGAGGGACCCCGAAAGCCTATGACAGCAAATGTGAAGAACGACTCGATGTTTGAGTAATCATCACTGAAGAATGGATTTTTGATGTGGACCGCCTGTGAACCGGACGAAGGTTTTGCATTTTAATATCTTCTTTCGTAAGGGACCTTGGCAGGCAAATGGGCGAAGAACGTAATATCCCGATAGCACAATCATAGCTTAGGACGGACTTTGTAATCATCCAAAAGGATCCCTTTTTTACAGTAGGCGAGAATTAATTAAAGCTCTAATTTACAGCTAATTTAAGCTTACTCTACGATACAATATATACAATATTACAGAAAAAAAAATTAAAATGTATCAAGGCTAACCACATGAGGATAAAAACATAAATTTCAAAATACATCAATTTAAGTTTCACAGTTTCAAAATATATCAATATACATATCTAAAAAGGGTGTGTCCCATTTTTTCGGAGGGGCTGAATGTTATGGTGGGGGAAAGTTTTTCTTAGGGCTTTGCACCAAGTCTACTTCATTTTTCAATGCAACGCAGTATTTTCTGTGCTCCGGTTCTGTTTTTACACCCTGGGCCACTGAAGTGTCTCGATGGTTGTGCATCCAGCTCCGCCATTCCAGGTGCTAGGAATTTAGATTGATTACATAGTCGTAGTTATAACTATCGATAGACTGATCAACTAACAGTGTAAAAAAGTGTTGTTGGGCAGAGAGACACTGCAGATAAGCACAGCAGCAGATAAGACCAGCAATGGTCTAGTTTCAAACCAAGATTTTTGGAACCTCGTCAAACCCTTTCTCTCCAATAAAGGGGGGTTGCATGGTAATGACATTACCCTTGTCAAAGAAGACAGATTTATAACTGACGACAAAGAACTTGTCGAAGTTTTTAATGACCATTACATCAATATCGTTGAAAAATCCTCGGGAAAGAAACCCTCCAGCATTGCCGAAAACATACCCTGTGTAGACGATCGGCATGTAGTTAGACTGATTCTTCAAAAATACCACAACCACCCAAGCGTGCTAGCAATTATTCAAGTTCCAGAAAATTCTTTTAATGCGTTTTCTTTTCATGAAGCCGCAACAGACGATGTTGTCCAACTTTTACGGTCAATAAATGATAAGAAATCAACCGGTGAAGATAAAATACCCCCCAAACTTGTTCATTTAGCTGCGAGGGAGCTATCCGTCCACCTAACAAAAGCTATAAACATTAGCATTCGCAACAGCAGATTTCCAGAACGCGGAAAACGAGCTGCAGTCACACCTCTCGACAAAGGTGAACCGATTCGAACAGTAGAGAANTTAACCCTATTTTACCGCGGCGATGCTTTTGATGTTTTCTCCCGGGGGGCATTATGGCCCCCCTGTTTGTCTCCATAACTATAACTCCTATGCTGCTGCAACTTACCAGAACGGTACCTACATCTATTAAAAGGGTAATTACAGAATTTGGTTGTAATTGATTACGTGGTTCGTTGCTAGGCAACCAAAAAGTGGCAAGTGGTCACTCATAAGCTTCAGTACTGAAAACAAGAAAGTGCTAGTTATTTTGGATATTAATGATTAAAACTTTGAATAATAGAATAAATATAAAGAAAATATTATTGTCTATCCATCAAAAGCAAATTTTTGAAAAATTATCATTATTCATTATAAATATGACGTCATCAATATGAGTGACGTCATAGACATTATTTTTTGCTGATGTAAGCAAATATGAAAATATTATATATCAAATGGAAGCTCTCTCAAAGACGAATCGATTGGTACCGATTTCGTTACAATTAGATATAAAACAAAGGAATTATTAAGGTTTTTGTGATTTTCTTTGTTACCACTCTCCAAATAAGGGATTTTTCTCGTCACATGACTACATTTATCACAATGAAACATTTAAAATTTGATAGCCAATTAAATTTTAGGAAAAGTCGGTAAGTTTCATCATTCCAGCTCTTTCAGCCAAGAGCTATAGTTCATGATTCAGGTGGGGGCATAATGCCCCCCCCCCCCCGGGTAAAATAGGGTTAAATAAAGAAGACAAAAACAACAACAACAGCTGTACGAGCTTTCATTAAAATTTGTTATTCGTTTTGTTTTATTGTTCTCAAACTTTACTGGTAGATTTTTACCTTAAATCCATGTCTTTTTCAGAAAAATTATAAGAACTTTAATTGTGTTTTACAACGCATGATTCATCGATTCATCATGTAAAAAATCTAGAATTTGGCGATTTATTCGCATTTTCTGTTCTTGCGAAAATTTTCAGGCAAGATATCTCATTTAAATCATTTTTTTCTGCGTCACAGGTCACACATTGCGTGAAGATTAATGTTGCGTGCAAATAAAGACTTCGATGATTGACAGCGTAGCTTCAGCGGCGTTGCTAATTGGCTGATTTCATTGACGTCTATTGTTCTTATTGAAATTGAGAAAAGTGAAAAATGGCGCGAAACCAGGCCTTTTCCGATATACTAAAAAGCTTATCTTCATCCTTCCTCCCTTCTTCGCCTCTCCACCTCATGCAGATATTCGTAATGTATCCTGAAGGAATGAGAAATCGTTGTTCGGAACTGTGCGGTTGTTTAGCAAAAGCATGAGGCTTTCCTATTTCAAGATTTGGATAAACAAGAGGATCAATAAAAACCAACTGCGTGTTTGAAGCGGGATGCTTTTCTTTTAGGCTGTACTTTAACAAACATATTCCAGACCTACCAAATTGTCCTGCGCAGTTACACTATTGCGCTCTGCAGAAATACCTTGTTTTCAAATATCCCTTACCCTGGGGTTTTTATATGTGGTTATATATGGGGTTATATGGGGTTATATGTGGGGTTATATGTGGGTTATATGTGGGTTTGGCACCCAAGATAGAGGGGTGCATAATCAATTCTGCTCCCTAGAACTCATGTCCATTTCTTACTTTCGAGGATAGAGAATGTGTGAGAACAGCGAGGGCAGATATTTTTAATATCTTTTAAAAATTTACCACATAATATTTGTTCATATCTGCACTCGCATGTAGCTCGAGTTAGTTAGCCAACAAAGTTAAGTTGAGTATCTTTTTTGACTTGCTTTATTTGTACTTGTGGCTTGACTAATTTATCATAGACAGACATAGAAAGCCCCCTATTGCTTATTCGAGGATTTACGGTACTGCGATGGCGCAAAATCTGTTCAATCCAACGGCTTTTGAATCTGAAGGATGTTTTTGAGGGTGAATGATCGTCGTCGTGCTCTCCATTCACTGCTCGCTCCAAACATCAAAAGTCAAATCAAAGAGAAGCAGGTGCGAGTTTAATTTTAAGCACCTTTCTAATTATACAATACTGTACATTAATCCTTTTGTTTGGAAGAATTTAATACACTTCAGAACAGACCACGGAGTTGAGTGAAGGATCGCCTGGCATCTGCTTCATCTGAGCGTTAAAGATCCCTCATCATCGGCCTAAATCCACACATTGAAGTCCATTGAGATATCTCACGAACACAGACAAAGAACAGCTAGAAGATACTAAAGACTCTATAGATATGGCTGAAATGAGCGATGAAGCCCGTACTACCTCTGCAGAACTAAAGAAGAGACAGATAACAGGAGGAGGTATATTTATTTTGTACAATATTCAACTTCGCGCGCAAAAAATCGAAAACAAACACGTTTTGAGGTTTGAGGCCTAATGCTCATTGTGCTCAAACCTAACCAGGTATCATGGCCTATAAATTGAAACTGGCCGCAAATTTGAATAGCTAACTGTTGGCGCCAACCAGTTTAAGTTAGGTGTGAAAACATGTTCTACACACCCAAAGATGATTTACAAATAATAGCACCTTTAAAATCTCGTTTAAAGATTTTAAATCGTTTTCCTGGGGGTCATGGTCATCCCTATTGCATCCCTAATGTCTTCTTTTAGCTCAAATTTCTCACAAATGAATCTATTTTCCTAAGGATTTGATTGGAAATGGATTGTGAAAATGGCAGGTTTTAGCTTTTATATAATTTAGACCTTTTAAAATTTTGTAATAAAATTTTCGATATGGGAAGATTGATTATGAAATAGATAGAAACTTGGCAAAGTTGCATAGAAATGAGCCCATAATTTTTACGAAATTTTGTCTTAGATATGGGTACTTTCTGAAAATCTAAGTGGTAGGTCTACGTTATGCCAGCAATGACGTACCCCCCCCCCCTCCTGCAGGAAATTGCTTAATTCACCACTTGAGAATTGAATACATTACATCTTTGTTAAGTTCAGTTTAAGTTTAACATTTGAAAATTAGATGGGCAGGTTACGATAAAAGAACAGTTGCGCAGGCCAGATCTTGCACGTGTAAAAACTGACAAGAATGCTTTTTCCTGAATATCTTTTCAGTCAGGCTGAACGTTGTCACCAGTTTTTTGGAACGGGACAGGAGGCGTCAAAAAAGTTTCTAAAAACTTGGAAATTTCGTTTAATTAATCAAATACTCAATGGCCTCGTTTCTGTTGAGGTTTAAAATTGTACCTGGCAAAGGGCTGCTTTTGAGCAGGATTACTCGAATGCTCAAATTGCTGAGTAATATTACAGTATGAGTCCTAGTTTGCTTGGTAAAGTTGAATTCACACTTGAAGCAATTTTATGGTGTGATGTGATACGATGCGATGTGATGCAGTGTGATATTAGTTCAATTAATCCAACCTTTTTGCATTGGCAATGCATCACTGCACTTCATCGTTATCTAGAATGTGTCAAGAGTGACGCCTCAAATTTGAATTGGTAGTAGAAGTGAGGACTAGGACCAAGAGTTGTAGCTCCAGAAAATTGGTGGTTGAAGATTTTATGCCATGTATGTATGTATGTATGTATCAATTTGCCACTAAAATATAAAATTTACAATGTTTTAAAAGCTAAAAATAGATACATTACAATTTTAATACGAAATAAATAAATACTTGTAAAAAACACCCCTAATTGTAGTGGCAGGGATAGCATTAAAAGGTCAAATTGACCTTATTTCCATAATGGTCCCCTCAGAGGTGGTTGCTAAAAAATAAAAAAATAAAAAAAATAAAAAATCCGTAATTTAGTAAGGCCAAATCATGAATCTGAGAGAGGACGTGAGGTCTTAGTAGAACATATATACGTCATTTTCTTCTCTCTGAATATTTTGGAAAATATCATCTTTGATCTTGTGTTTAAACGAGTTGACATTGTTTGTGGATTTTAAATCAGAAGATAGGTTATTCCATATTTTTGGCCCCAGGTAAGATAGGCATTTTTGACCTGTGTTACTTTTGCGAAATGGAAGGTTTAATTTAAGCTTAGATCTTCGCGTAACTCGGCTCTGGTCGACTGGATGAAATATTTCGTCGGCGTAAGCTGGAGCCGTTCCTTTGAAAAATTTCAATATGTTTACACATATATGTTGATCTATTCTGTTCTTTGTGGGGAGCCAATTTATAGCTTTGAATTCAGTAGCCCCAACATGTGCCGTGTTTTTTAAATCCAAATAGAAACGAATGCATTTGTTTTGAGCGGATTGGATTTTTTTGGACAGCCTCTTATTCAACATCGGGTACCATGAGGTGCATGCATAATCAAAATGGGGTTGGATAAGAGCATTTAAAAGCAACCTGCGAAGGGAGTTATTCAGGAAGTTTTGTTTTCTATACAGAAATTTCAGCTTGCCAGTTATCCACATGTTTTGTCTCACCCATTTTACACCAGGCTTTCCCGTTCTATCTTTGTAGACCCATAGGGCATCCATAAAGGTTGTACACAAGATGTTTCAATTTTTAGACCCCCTCCCCTTTCGTACACTTTTTGAATAGGAGAAGTAGACAGTTTTATATAGTATTAAGCTTTCAACCCCTCTTCCCCCAATAGTGCATACATACTTTATGGATGCCCCCTATTGTAGAAAATGTCTGGTAAAAAGGAAAGATGCAAACTCAGATAGTAATTCCCTATCTTTGCACAAAAGGAGCACCAACAGGATCTTCTGAAAGTGTTTCCTGATACAATTACATACAGACTCTTCTGATAGTGTATTATTAATGAGTTGCAGTACCTGTTCTGATCTAAACTAGAACATCATGTTCAAGGCTCTGTTTTCAAATTGGAGATAAAAAATCAACAGTTTTTCACAGCACCTGACATTGTAGCTTCAAAGGGTGTCAGACAATGGAGCAGTCTTTAGTTGTAGATAATATTCTAAAATGTTTTGCAAAAATTGTCAACAAAAGATCCTTCTTTTAAATCTCAATTGTAAGCCGACTGTCTGCTATGAACAAAGAAATGAACTGACCCAAGATATATCCTTTGCTAACTCAATGGAAGGCTCTATCTATACCAAATTGTTTGGCAACCCAACTCATCTGTGGGTCCTGTACCTTTGGCCTTATTTATAGGCTTTGTAAGACTTAGGCCATAAACCCACAAATCTGTTTTAGGTTGCATTGTAAACTTTTGTAAAGTTTGATTTTATTACGTATTTCTGTTCATTGATTTTGTTTATTTTAAGAAATGTTTGTAGCTATGTACAGTTGAATCTTGGTTACTTGAACATGATGGTTTTGAATGAACACATTTGAGTGGTACCTATGTACAGTTGAATCTTGGTTACTTGAACATGATGGTTTTGAATGAACACATTTGAGTGGTACCTATTGGTGTGAAGAGAGCATTAGATGACAGTACGTTTTCCATATTTCAATCTACTTGTCACAGATAAGACCCAAAAACGAAGAAGCAAGAATTGCAAACTGTTCACTTATTTGAAATGAACTAATCAATGAAAGTTTACTACAGTTTTGCACAACAGATAAAAACAATGCAAAGAGTAAACAAATTATTTAGAAATATATATTAGAACTGCCTTTTTCAGTAACCTTGCCCTTTAGTAAGCTTTTTATCATGGGGCTAAATACTGGGTGTCCAAATTTCTATTATTATTATTTTTGTTATTATTTTTGTTATTATTATTGTTATTATTATTATTGTTATTATTGTTATTATTGTTATTATTGTTATTATTGTTATTATTATTATTATTATTATTATTATTATTATTGGGGGAGCCGCAGAGTTGTATTACTTACTTTCAAAAGTTATTCAATCACTGCTAAAATGGGGCACAAAGAAATTTTAGTGATAGTTATAATAATTATAATAATAATATTATAAAAACAAAGACTGTTGTGTTCACTAAACGTTTCGATTAAAAATCTTCATCAGTATAAAAATTTTACAGGGCAGCCAAGAATTTATAGAAAATAAGGTTGTTTACAACTAAAAAAATTACGTGATAATACTATACTTACAACTAATCTATCTAAAAACATAATACCTCCGAAAATGATAAACAAATACAAGAATCGTAGTTGATCTTTTATCTTTTAGTCTAAAAAGGAAATTTGAAGACTGATATTGTAATCACATTCTGGTGATTTTTCTAACGTGGCAACATTTTTTGAGACAACCGATATTCTTTGCAATAGAACCTTTTCACAATGATGTCAGATCTTGTGGAAAACATCCTTCACCTTGATATGATGTGGAGCTAAATCCCAAAAGCGTGCTTTGCTCTCAGCAACGCATAGAATAGTTTGTATGTGTATTTGCATCAAAATAGGCATGGTGTAGATTCCCTGCTGTGCTGGGGTTTGCATCTCTTGCCTCGAATTGAATTTAATTGTGGAAAGGTTCCATTTGGTTGGAAGTGACATGTAGAAAAATGTCAAGATTTCAGATCTTTATGGAAGAAAGAATACAATGTAAATATGCATTGATATGTTTAAGATATGTGAAAATGAATGGGACGTTGCATGTTATGTTGTGACGGTCCTGGTGAAAGTGTAAGATGGGATCTGGCATTTGCCTAAAATGACACTCTGAGAATGGAATTTTCTGCTCATTCATTGTCGTTCAACGTCATTCAATGCAATATTCAAGTTTGTAACTAAGAACTAAGGCAAAGCAGTTAGGTAAACTTGGTTTATTATTTATCAGAAAAAATCGTTATTTATCTAGCTATTAAAACAGATTGGCTATTTTGACCTGTATAAACTTCTTCGCCCATGTTATTCATACGCTTTCCTTTGAAGAATTGTTTCTGTGATAAAACCGCAAGTGAAATTTTAGCTGGTGAAACAGATGAAATGAAATATGGCATGTAATAAAGCCTGAAGTAAATTTCTATATGTCTAAGCAGATAAAATGAAATATAGCCTGCCATGGCCAGTAGGCTTTGGATTAAGATAGAATTTCAATCGTTTGCCAAACTCTCGAAATAATACAGTAAAATGAGATCATGTGGCTTTTAGGCTTTCTTGTTGATAACTAACTACTGTGGTTTCATTTACGTAGACGCTAAAATGAAATTTGAATAAAACCTTATTAACATCACGATATGCACGAATTAAACTGGACCAAAGTGGGCGACTTAGACTAGGCCAAAGACTTGTCTAGACTCGATTCCACTGTTCTCTAAGTGAAAAGAAATTGCTCATAATTAAACAAGGAGTGTACTGCATCGCTTGGCTTGTCAGTTTGTGGACTTGGGTTCGGATGCTGTAACTAGGTATGCACTGTTTGTATCATCATTTACATTGCAACTCAGAAATAAACTTGATATCGTTATATGTTACGATTTCATCTTTTGCAATATTTGATCTTTCCATGAGGGAGTAGGGGCCTACCCATAAACCACGTCATTGAAAGAGCCATTACTGACGAAGCTTAAAGTCGAAACGTTTACAAAATGTATCGTATTTTTTAATTGTTGTTTATCCTTTATATTCTTCGAAGAAATGGCTCTTGACTTGACCTATACCGGGTGTCCCAAAAAAGTTCCGACGTTTGACTAAATGCAGAGAAAAAGTACTGAATCTGGCAATTTCTATTTATTCTACAGTTTGGCATAGGGTGGGAAGAAATTAGCTCCCTGAAAATGGAGTTATGAGCTACAACATTTCATGTTCATGTTAAAGGCCAAACCAGAGAGTCTTGTACGCCTTCCTACATCATCGCGGTGGAGGGACTCCCCAGATGAGAAACGCTAAAATTAGGTCGACAATTCGTTTACCTTGACAACGAGCAAGAGTTCAGCTCATTGAGCATAGGGTAGGGTGGGGGTAATGTGGGTCTAAATTGAGCAGAGTCTCAAAATACATAGCTGGTAAAACGACAATAAAATGCAAATACTTTCAAACTGTTCGTTTAATTGACATTCAATGCTTCTTGTTTCATTCCAAAAAATCTCAGCTCTGATAGAAACAGTTGGATATTTAAAAAAAATTATCTGTTTAGGCAACTAAAATAGGCCCACATTTCCCGACGAGCGGTCTATTTTCAAAACTCGTATAATAGGGGAATATTGAAAGCTAAATGATTCAAACAATTAATGGAATCATATTGCCCTGCTATTTTCTATTCGATAAAGTGCCAATCTTTGCCTTTTATCGCAAGCAATCCCGTTCCCGCGACGAAAATAAAACTGCTGTCCTTATGCGGTGATCCACCATCGTTTTGACTTGGANAAAACTCGTATAATAGGGGAATATTGAAAGGTAAACGATTCAAACAATTAATGGAATCATATTCCCCAACTATTTTCTATTCGATAAAGTGCCAATTTTTGCCTTTTATCGCAAGCAATCCCGTTCCCGCGACGAAAATAAAACTGCTGTCCTTATGCGGTGCTCCAAAAACATTTTGACTTGGAAGGCCGTGATCGAATTTGATAGTAATGATCAAATAACAACGTTTGCAGTTTGTTTTCGCCCATTTACTGGTTACAAGACAGCACTTGCAGTAAAAGCAAAGCCATATTCACATTTTAGACACAAAACAACGTGGCAGGATGAATACAAGTGCGAACTTTTAAGCAATTCAAGGCTTCGTTGAATTTGAGTTATGGCTGAATTCTCAGTATGCCCACATTACCCCCACTTAGTAAAAAAATATGCAGAAAAATAATTATCGCATCAATGACTTTGAAATAAACGTTATTTCACTTGTAAAAGACCAAACTTTCACCTCATCTTCATTTAATGGACCAGAAAAACAAAATAACAGTGGCAGGGGAAAGTTCTTTTCGGCTTTGAAATTCTTCCACAGTAGGCCATTCACTAAAATTATTTTATGAAACAAATGGAGATACATCTAAGAAAAATGTTTTATATAAAAAGGCTTCTTATTATGTAGTCATTACAAGAAAAATAGCTAACCTTCCTTCGATTTGACGAGGAAGGATATTTTTAGCAAAAAGCTTAATAGACCCACTTTACCCCGTAGACCCACATTACCCCACCCTACCCTAATCAAAGTAAGAATCGAATCTAATAGGTCTCAGGGGAACAAATACCAATTTTGTAAGCTGTGCGCTGCCAGTGTAAGGTTCATTCCTATTGTCATATTTCTGACGGCGAGAGTACCCATAATGCTTGACCACGTGGAAACTAGGCTGAATTCGTTTCTAATGGAGAAACACGGCAAAGTGCACTATTGCGTAGGGTAGGGTGGGGTAATGTGGGTCTAAATTGAGCAGAATCTCAAAATACATAGCTGGTAAAACGACAATAAAATGCAAATACTTTCAAACTTTTCGTTTAATTGACATTCAATGCTTCTTGTTTCATCCCAAAAAATCTCAGCTCTGATAGACGCAGTTGGATATTTTTAAAAAATTATCTTTTTCGGCAACTAAAATAGGCCCACATTTCCCGACTAGCGGGAAAAGTGGGTCTATTTTCAAAACTCGATTAATAGGGGAATATTGAAAGGTAAACGATTCAAACAATAAATGGAATCATATTCCCCAACTATTTTCTATTGGATAAAGTGCCTAAATTTGCCTTTTATCGCAAGCAATCCCGTTCCCGCGACGAAAATAAAACTGCTGTCCTTATGCGGTGATCCACCATCGTTTTGACTTGGAAGGCCGTGATCGAATTTGATAGTAATGATCAAATAAAAACTTTTGCAGTTTGTTTTCGCCCATTTACTGGTTACAAGACAGCACTTGCAGTAAAAGGAAAGCCTTTTCCACAGTTTAGACACAAAACAACGTGGCAGGATGAATATAGGTGCGAAATTTTAAGCAATTCAAGGCTTCGTTGAATTTGAGTTATGGCTGAATTCTCAGTAGGCCCACATTACCCCACTTTGTAAAAAAATATGCAGAAAAATAATTATCGCTTCAATGACTTTGAAATAGACGTTATTTCACTTGTAAAAGACCAAACTTTCACCTCATGTTCATTTAATGGACCAGAAAAGCAAAATAACAGTGGCAGGGGGAAGTTCTTCTCGACTTTGAAATTCTACCACAGTAGGCCGTTCACTAAAATTATTTTATAAAACGAATGGAGATACATCTAAGGTGAATGTTTTAAATAAAAAGGCTTCTTATTATGTAGACATTACAAGAATAATAGCCAAGCTTTCTTCGATTTGACGAGGAAGGATATTTTTAGCAAACAGCTTAATAGAGCCACTTTACCCCGTAGACCCACATTACCCCACCCTACCCTAATAAATATCACAGGTCTAACAGTAAAGATAAATTCATCTCTACAAATGAAATTTTCAGTTGGCATAATACAATAATAGCAGCAGCAAACAATTTTGATTCAATTCTTTAGACCTTACTTTGAATATGCTCAGTGAACAGAACTCTTGCTGGTCAATTTTCGACCCAATTTTTGTGCTACTCATCCGGGGAGTCCCCCTTCACGGGGATAGTGCAGGAAGGCGTACAAACGTCTCTTGTTTGGCCTTCAGCATGAACATGGAATGTTATAGCTCATAACTCCATTTTCAGATATTTAACTTCTTCCCACGATATGCCAAACCGTAAGTTGAAATGCCTAGCATGTAACTAGAATGAATAGAAATTGCCAGGTTCAGTACTTTTTTCTCTGTGTTTAGTCAAACGTCGGAACTTTTTTTGGGACACCCGGTACATTGTATTATCATTTCTCACGGCAGACAAAGATTTATTGAACAGAGAAGAGTATTGTAGCAGTTTATTTCGTAAATAACGAGATCCCAAAACTACGAACTTTTGATTTGATAAAATAAACGTTGATACAAATATGATATAACGGTCTCGACTCAAAACACCAGAAATTGTTAGACTCTCTTCTACAAAGAATCAACAAGAATCTAATGGAAGAACTCGATTTTTGTTATGTATAATGCTACGTACCATCACCGGGTGTTTCAAAAAGTAGACACGTTTGACGTTTGAAAGATCGCAAAATTCTACCGTATTAACATAAGCATAGCTTCCGAATCTTCAAAAAGGTTGGTTTAAAATTATATGACCTATTTCTTTTAATTGAATGGCTTCAAAGGAACTCTAGCTGCTACTTTGCTATAATTCTGCCGTTGGACTTTTCTAACATCTTCAATATTTTCAGAATTACGTCGCTTTTTGTGTTTCAGCCAGTTTAGAGGTTGTGACGTCATCAAATTGCTAAATCGTAAATCAGAAAAACTACAGATTTCTGCTTACCGCCATATGGTAGACCTTCATAAACTTATCTATGGTTTCTTGAAGATTGTATCGTTCTTCCTCTATTGATTAAGGGTTGACGATGATTTTAATTTTTTTTTCAAATTATTTCATGAATTCTTTCAATTAAAAGGAAAACGCTGTAACTCTGAAAATAGTCGGGATATCAAAAATCCCCAATGTAGAATTATAGCAAAGTACCCGAAGTTCCCTTCGAGCCATTAAATCAAAAGGAAGATTTAGTAACCACTTCTTCGATCTATTTGAAAGATTTGATGCCTATGCTCTATAAAACAACGAGTTTAATCGTTGCTACAAAACTCCAAGGATAGTAACAATTGGTAACAACACTACTACACGTCAGAATCTCTCCAATGGATTCTAAAGCTGCATTGTTTGCTGTGTAAGAAGGATTTACAAGCCAGCTTCTTTACGTAGAATATTCAAATGTCATAGAATGAGCTTAGGCTAAGAATTATGTGTACAAGTATTCGATTAATAATTCAACAGTTAAGACTCTGAGCTCAGCAGCTGCTTGTACAGGTTCATGAAGGTGTGTCTAAGTTGAAAAGCACTTTCTTTCCTGTCGGAACATAGCGTGAAGTGAAGACTGCAAGACTAGACATCCAAAACGAAGATAAAACCAGGATAAGCTGTAAGAATTCTCCTCTGTACACTTTAACGAGATGCTGCTTCGATTATATATAGCGTGTTAGTTTCCTGCATGTACTGCAGTTCCTTAGCAGCAAGGTGGTTATTGCCGATGATCTGTTTAAACAGACTTTTGTTAAATTTACTCTATAGCTTACGGTACTTGAAAGTTCTTCCATTTTGCACAGTTTAAATAGTTTAACGAGATGCTGCTTCGATTATATATGTTAGTTTCCTGCATTTACTGCAGTTCTTTAGCAGCAAGGTGGTTATTGCCGATGATCTGTTCAAACAGGCTATTGTTTAATTTACTTTGTAACATACAGTACTGGAAAGTTCTTCCATTTTACACAGTTTAAATAATTTAACTAGATTCTGCTTCGATTACATAGCGTGTTACTTTGTTGCATGTACTGCAATTCAATAGCAGCAAGGTGCTTATTGCGAATGATCTGTCGTACAGACTTTGATTTAATTTACTTAGTTGGTAACATACAGTACTTGAAAGTTCTTCCATTTTGTACAGTTTAAAATATTTAACAAGATTCTGCTTCGATTGTATTGCCTTTCAGCCCCCTGTCAGTCGGTATAATATGCTGCACTTCCTTGGCAGCAAGGTGCTTATCGCCAATGATCTGTAGAAGAACTTTAGTTTGATTTACTTTGTAACAAACAAAGTAACAAACTTTAGGCCTGACTAGATGAGCAGAAAGGATCCCTCTCTGTAGACTTTCAACGAGATTTTCCTGTGACTATATAGCATGGCTGTTGATTTCATGTACTGCAATTCCTTAGCAGCAACGTGCTTATTGCCGTTGATTTGTTGTGAAAGCTTTAGTTTAATTTACTCAGTAGCAGACATGAACTGCAGGCCTCAATTACGAGTCTTCTGCTATGTTTTGTTCAATGTAAATACTTTGACGAGATTCTGCTTCGATTATATAGCCAGTCGTAGTTTTCATGCACTATAATTCCTTGGCAGCAGATGTTTATTCCCATTGATCTGTGGTGAAGACTGGGATTTAATTTACTTTGTAGCAAAATGAACTGTAGGCCCGAATTTATTATTTTGTACCTTGTAAGATGAAGCGTGTTATTTATGAGCCAAAGACAAATGTCGGACATATAGCAATCAAGTTTAAAAAGAAAACAAAAGGAGACTACGTGCCGTTTATTGACCTAATGTTTGATCTTTTATGGAGAACATCAAATACAATGGGCTACATTTAGATTGCCCAGACCCCTAACATAGATACCAGCAGATAGGCCAAAAAGAATTTCACATATTTGAAAATTCGTTATGCGGAGAATACTTGATAAACTGGAATTTATCAAAGTTTGGTTGATACCCGAAAATCTGAAGTATTTTTGTGATTTTTTCCTAGTTTTCTGAGCATTGGAAATATAGGTAGAACTTAATTTACAAAAATATCCATAACTTCGAAATGCATGAAGAGAGGCCTAAAACCCTCGATCAAAATTATAAACAATCTCCTCACTCAAACACATTCATTCCCTTCAAGAGTTAAGAATCAAATCTTTATAAAAGCAATAATGCATATTAAAAATCACTTTTTAAGCCTAAAAGGGAAATGAAAAAATGTATTTGCATGTTGCTCTGAGTGAGCAGATTACTTACCCCTTTTTCACACATTTCAAAGTAAAGGAATTTCACAAATCCAAATTTACCATGCAATAAATGTATACAAATTCGATTCATAGAGTTATGAACAATGTTGCAACCGTTGCTGTCTTTTCTTTCAATTGATGCATAAGTTTTTAGATATACAACCATATCGGGTGAGTTTTAACATTTCAACTCAGATACACAAATTTAGTTTGTCAAAATTAGTCGCATCGTTCCCATGTCATCTCTATGCACAATAGGCCGAAAATCCTTGATCAAATTTGGCAATAATTTGAAGCTACAGGTTGATACGTCACTTTTACAGAACTCTGCCCTCTCTTTTACAGTTTTGCAAAGGAATTGCTAGCAACGTATTTCCACCCAGGCTCTTTGGTTCTTTTGGTATTGGAAAAATTTTCGAATGCATTACTCCCAGGGTGGGGGGAATCCCTATGGTAGGTGACGAGGGGGGGGTCAGACACAGCATTTGTTGCAAAAGCCTAATTTTTGAAATCTACTAAACTTAGGAGATTTTTAACCCTGATAATATACTCACTCTGCGATGAAAAGGTATGATAGTTTTTTCTACTATGTTACAATATTTTACAAGAAGACTCAGCTTAGCACTCACCGTGTCAGATTTTATCAAAAAATACCTCCAAAAATATACGAAAGTCTGTCTCAAATTAGATGTCACGTGAGATTTGCGAGAACGCAAAATTAATCATGCAAAACACTTCAATTGTTTTTATTCGCGGACATTTTCACGTGAGATCGAATTTGAGACTGACTATAATTATACAAAATAGCGTACTCAAAGGGATACTCCCACCTTCACTTACCAATAGGGAGTCCCCCTGATGCGTTACTACTTTGCAGGGTCGTCTAAGCGAAATTCTGGCCTCCTGCAGAGGACTCATGTTATACACAACGTAGGATTCGATTTTGGAAGCCCTTTATTATTCTTGCTAGGTCATTTGTAAATATGTGAATGCTATCTCTTTTTAACATGAATACGCCTATTGTAATACAAGCATGTGGTCACTGTTGCAGGCTCGTTGTAATGAGTTCTTTCAGTGTTTACTCTGTTTAACAGTAGTCATACTGTTGCAAACTGAGTTCTTATACAATTTTAAATTATTTTCATCAGCTAGTATTTATAAATTGTAAAGACTACTACTTACATATCACAAAGAACTACGAATGTTGAAAAGGCTTTTGATTGATAAACTTTGATCATTTTTGTGTGTCTCTTTCAAGCACCCCAAACTGTAGAATGGTTGGCCATCCTGCTATCAGATCATCTGATTCAGATGGCCTATTATAGCTAGTTTGAATTGGTTGATAATTCACGATTATACATTTTGGTCAACACAGAACTTTCTTTTATCACCTGTTAGATTTTATAGATTTTATTTCGAAATACCATTTTAATCCGGATTTCGAGATTATTCCAAGGCCGGATGAATACTCCTTACAATCGTAGATTCGCTCCTTGCCTGAACTGATATAACGCAACAACTATACCGCCTCACTGAAGCGACAACAACAACATCAATTCAATTTAATGAGCGCAAGTTAAGGGCCTTATATTGTGAGTCTAGGCCGGATGTATGGATTCAAATGTTAAATTTTCTACTGTTAAACCCCTTGCTTCAGGTCAAGTACCATTGCTCCGCGGGAATAAACCACACTTTATGATTCTCCGCGCAATTCTTAGCCACGAGAGAAAGATAAGCCGTTTAGAAACAAGATTACATAGAAGATGTTTCAAGCTTTCTTCAGGCCTTCTAATTGTTTTAACCAACCTAACCCACTGTGTTATTGTTTCCCAGTAACAAGAAGCATGTGTTTTACATAATTTGCGTAACTTGTGATATTCCACAAGGATCATTCTCTTGTGCACTTCTACTTAATATCAAGTTTAGCGCACGTGTAGCAGCCCCCCGTGCAATTTTTGGGGAGCAACATGCAACGCACGAATTTGAGGCTACTTAGTGGACTGCATGTTTATATTTCAAGCTCGTTTGTAAGGACAAAAGGGGGCTGTTCCACCCTATATGGAGGGACTCAATAAAACATTTTTCAAAATTCACCAAAAATTGGTTATGTTATCGATCATAGAATTTCTTCTTGCGCTTTTGTATCAAAGATCGAATTAGTTTCTGGAATTATCTTTATTTTATTGCTTAGGAAAAAAGACCACGAAATCGTTGCTTGATAATCCGTCTTTTAAACTATAGTATTGTACAAAATCGTAAATTTTCACGAAAAAAGCCATTCTTTTGCGATTTCATATGGAATTTTGAGTCCTGATGATAAAAGAGCTTAATTACAGACGAAGGCAAACAAACTGAGTGGTTGGATGGATCAAAATTGCAATTTTATGACCAACTTCTGCAGGTTGAGAGTATGCATCAAAACCAGGTAGCTCTCAAAAGCAGGAATTCCCACAAGGACTAAATTGCAAATAGAGTTTGCAATATCTATTAAATTAATTTGAGCCTTGACACAAATGCACCAAAATAAATTTTGAAGATCGGCAACATAATCAAATTTTGGTGATTTTTCAAAAAATTCGATTTTGTTTGGGTCACACTGTAGAAGGACCAGAACCTTTGAAAATCTTTGTAAATAGTTCTCCTCTATCTGGTGAGTCAACGAAAAGCATGCGATGTTTGAAAACTTACGCTGAAAATCCAAACAACGTATTTTGTGAAATTTCAAATCTTTTGTCTCTTTGAAGCTCCAACTTAATTTTGTGAGACTCTTCCTCGTGGATGCCTTATTCCTCTATGAAACGAACATATTGCAAAAATTGTTTAAAGACCCATTGCTAACCATGATCCTTTGTGCGCCGAATGAAAAGCAGGACAAAGAGGATTTAGGCCAACAGCGACTTTCAGATAATAAGAAAGTCGACTTTGGCGCCACGAAGGATCATGGTTAGCAACGGGTCTTTAAGTTCAAAAAAATTAATCGAAAGCGTTCCATTAGATTTGCATACTTATTAAAGGAAAGCAATACCTAAACCTAACCAACTCTAGCTATAACGATTTTTTTTTTAAATCGCCTGCGTATAGTTGTTTTGCAGCATGGTATTTTGAAGCAATTGCTACATTGTTATATTTAGCATCTTTAGAAACCCTTACTTCTTGTTTCTCTGTTTTTTGTTGAACCTCAATATTTTTGTATCTTTCAGATTGGTACAAAATGGATCAACAACCAGAAAACATGAAAGAAGGGAAAAAATTCGACCTTGATTTACACAGCGCAAGGACACAAACGCCCCTACCTGGCCAAAGAGATGCTGATCTAGATGCAACTGCATTACCATCGGCAAGACATAAGGTGAAAGATGAATACTCAGATTACGTCAAACTCGCGAAACAAGGAGGTCATCAGGGTAAGAATTTTAATTTTCACGTTTTAATCGTTCAAACGCCATGAAGTCATAAAAGCACTGAAAGACAAATTACAAATTGATTACTTAATATAGTGCAGTTTTTTATACTTATCTTCAAATGCACTTCTAGTTTCTAAAAGTCCCTAAAACCTATATTATGTCCATGTAAAACTGATCGAAAAGAATTGTCTTTAACTTTTTCTTAAGTGTTTCGATGTCAGTGCATTGTTTTATATCATTAGGAGGTGACGAGCTCCAAGACCTCCAAGACGACACCATCTTGTTTGGGTAAATTTCACGGCAATATCAATGGATTTTAATAGGAATTTTGCAACAACAAAAAACTCCCTCGCGACACTGAGAAGAGAAAAGATAGGTAGTACTTGTCAACATTCAGTTTAGTCAAAGAAAACTGCGAGAAAAATGCCTTTGCGTCGCTAATTTTATAAACAGCGCCGCAAACTCCAACAACTGTAAGTTGTTCGTCGCTTCCTTAAAGTCAATCTTCCTTTCATACGTTCCGTTATCTATCATTGAAAGTTGTCAGAATGCTTTGATCAACTTCGAAGCTTTTAAGATTAACTTATTTGAAAAAGCAAACGAAATACTGTTCCCCTGTACATTGTTGTGTACATGGGGTGTAACTTGGGGGCATGGGGATAAGTTCGTCCCACCCCCAAGTGTGGAAACCCGTTAGTTTTCAGTGTGGTGTGGATTTCTGCAAACTTTAGAAAATTTCATCATCTTTAGATTCCATCAGATATTTGGATATATGCAATTTCAGTCGATATGATCTCATATATGTATGTATCAATTTTTTGCCACTATTTACAATGATTAAAAAAAGATAATAAAATACAGTAGATACAATACAGTTTATATAATACTAAGACTAAAAAAGAAAAATACAAAACACCTCTAATTACAGTGTCAGGGATATCATTAAAAGGTCGAGTTGACCTTATTTCCATAATGGTCCCCTTAGAGATGGTTGCAAAAAAGAATAAACAATAGATTTGTGTGCGCCTTTGGATAGCAAACATTTTCCCTGGGGACACTTCCAGACCTCCCTAAGTTTAGCCCAGCCACTTTTAAAATGGTATGCTCTACGTATAGTTGACTATAGGGTATTTCCACATCACCAATACAGCTACAAAAATGCCCATATCCCTTTCGTGGTTGACGATTTCAGTAGGAAGATTTTGCTGGCACCCCTCAATTTTATGTTGGTGGCGTTAAGCCCCTGGATGTGTGCGCTGATGATCGCTAGTATGAATCGAAATCTCCTATCATATACCAAAACCTATTCCTAACCTTAACAACAAACCCAACCCTAAAAACTAATCCAAGCCCTAACCCTAGACATAGGTTTTGCTGCATATTAAAGATGCCATGTACTCTCGTTAACTTCTCACGCACTTGTTAAATTTCAGTTTTCCTAGTCCTGTGAAACCCCTATGTTGTTGTTTTGCCTTAGCTTTTTCACATGGAGAAAACAAAAGAAATTAATACATTATTTGTCTGCTCTCGTAGCTAAATCCAGCTGTAAAGTTGAGCTTGCCCTCTGTGGTGTTCTTGTTGAGACTAAGAAGGACATTTCGTTAATATTTGATTTTCTATTTCATAATTCGACCCCAAGAGGTGAATTTGTGAGCTTGATCTCATCTTTGTGGCTCTGTAAACCTATTAGGTCTCTGAAATAATGCGGCGTATAACCATATTTATCACGGTGTTTTCAAATGGATTCAATCTCTTTCGAGTTGTTTATTACGTTAAAAAAGTTATGCATCTAATTTTGTTTGATATTATTCTCTCCAAAGTAAGACAGTAGTCTTCCACGGGGGGGGGGGGAGGGGGGGTTGTTGCTAACAGGCTTTTGAGCCGCTTAGACAAGCCAAGAAAATGTGGCAAGCAGATTGTAACCAGGCGGCAACTGCGAGGTTCTGAGATGGATTTTCTACTGTATTACGCCGAGAGAACATGAGGCCTTGCCTTCGACTGCAAATATCATGCGATATGCAGAAAACTTTACCTCTAAGTATATGATATGCCTATAAGGCAAGAACTCCTCGAGCATAAAATTAAAAAAGAGTTTGAATATGCTTGTTTGCCTCATTTTAATCAAGGAACTCGTCTCCAGGGCAAAAGAGTGTTTGGAAATTGTCTCATCCCCAGATCGTCGGAAAAATAGAGCTCGTCGGGGAAATATTTTGCTATTTTATGCTATAACGGGCAAGTTCTAGATTTTTGGAATCGAACATTTCTTTGCACGATCCTCTATCATGGTTTGGCAAAATGATCCTATTCCTTAGAACGAGAGTCTCCTTAGTTTAAGTCCAAAAGAATAGCTTCTTGGAAGAGGGTGTTTGCTGCATTTTGTTGGAGGAGCTCTTCTGAGTTCACGAGGCCGTATGAAGCCCTAATGCAACTTATCTTTGGTTTCAACAAAAAGAGTAGGATCTTCTGTTCATGCGGGGTTTTGCTACATATCGGTGGAGGAGCCCTTCTGAGTTCATGAAGCTGTATAAAGCCCTAAGACAACTTGTCTCTGGTATAAAACGAAAAGAGGAGGGCCTACTGACCTTCTGTTTATACGGCTTTGCTAGATTTTGCTGAAGGGGTTCATCTGAGCTCAGGAGCTGTTGCTTTAGACTGCAACAAGCATTGAAGGACAGGTTGAGCAGCCACAGGACGTTCAAACAAAGAAATCATTCACGGCTGTCTCTGCTCATCCATGCGACTAATGAGCGCCAATGCGGGTCACTGTTACGCTTATATGCACGTCAAGATAACAGACAGATATGAAGAGCTTTCTTATCGTAAATTAATTGCAAATGAATACATAAGTCAGAAATTGTTTCATTTTGAATCAGGTGTCGAGCGGTTTTCAACTTGTGCAATGAGAATATTTAGCGACAGTGGATTGGTATCACGGTTCTAAAGCTATCGGCAACCAAAGACAGTTTAATCGCGCGGCAGGAAGCAAACAGGACTGCTCATGCAAAATATCGCTTCCTTGATAACTATATAAATACAAGAGCTTTGCTACTATTCCTTGCAAATTTGCAGTTAACGTTATTTAGCTACAATGCCTGTAAACCCGCATAAATATGGTTCAATTCCTCGTTTAGGTCTTTTGAAGAACGAGGGCTCTTCAAGTGATCAGAATGGCGATAGTCGCCCCCGTTCAAGAATCAGTGATACAGATTCAGAGTATGTCAGGATGGCAAAGATAGGGGGACATGCAAGTAAGTTGATTTGCAATATCATTATTTTTAAAA
Source organism: Aurelia aurita (assembly GCA_004194415.1). Lineage (NCBI taxonomy): Eukaryota > Metazoa > Cnidaria > Scyphozoa > Semaeostomeae > Ulmaridae > Aurelia > Aurelia aurita. The sequence continues at coordinate 593,898 of REGM01000023.1, read as the reverse complement.
CCTTAAATAGTTCTTTTCTTGGTTCGTGAATAGCATTTATTATATCGTAGCTTGTTTTTTATGCTATGCTATTATGGAGAGGGTTCTGAATGGGTACACTAGAGTACTCCCAAAATTTATGCAGACAAAAAATGTTTTGTACCATTTTACGACAAAATACTGCAAAATAGCGAGTGGAACTTGAATCTTGCACTGGTTATGAAATTTTGGCGATCTAAGGAGGGTTCACTCCCTTGGGAATTAGTTTAGGTTTTTTTTTCAATTTTGCAAACCAAATTTTGCAGTTTTTGAAACATTAATGTCTTCTGATTAGGAATCTATAAGCAGAATATCCTTCTGAAATTATGAGCTCCGGAATATACCCTGGCCGATGTTGCTTCTTTCAAATTTTATTGGGAATGTATATGGGGCAAAAAACTGACCAAATTCAATCTATGACACGCAAAGGATAAGCCAGTTACTCTGTGCAAAATCTAGCTTCAGATTACTATTTGTGATGTATACTTGTGATGTATGTTTCTGTGTTTTGCACTTTGGAATGATGTGTAGGAGATTTGAAAAAAATGTGTGAAGCAAAGCAATTCATAAAATTCCCAAGGGACTAAGTCCCTTCCCTTAACCCACCAAAGTTTTATAACAATTTGCAAGATTTAAGTTCCACTCGCTAAGCTCTTTTGAATGATACCTAGTTTGCAATATTTTACAATACATGGCACTTCTATAGCCAAAACCATTTTTGGTCTACATAAATTTTGCTAGTACTTTAGGAATTTGGATTACTTAATTGGACTGGGATACTATGTACTAGTACTGGAATTTGATGTACTGGGACTGAGAACAACAACAGCAACAATGGCGGGTTTGTCACCGACTATATAGCCGAGATGCCTACAAAAATTGGCTGAGATTAGCATGCAAAATTAGCTGCAAAATATGACTGGAGTTAAGAGATTAAGGACCCCCACTTCAGGTTATGGGTTCGAGTCCTTGGGTGGCCACCTGAGGAGGTTCCACCACTCATCCTAAAACGTTGTGTAAGGTTCTCTCCTCGGAGAACTTCTTAAAGTCCTTGGGATGAGGTGCCAGTAGGGGTGGTCTGCTCGGCTTCAGCAATGGGCCATTTGTGGGAGTTTTCAGCAGACAAGGCTGAAAAGAACTTCAGGACTCTAGAGTTCTCTAGTAGATGTTTTTCTGCGTTGCCAAGTATATAGCCGATGTTTTCAGACGATGATCAGTTCATTTTCTTTATGTTTCTAATATAAAGAGTATTTGTTTCATTTCAATATACATTAATATATATTTACAAACACCCTTAATAAAAAAGGAAAGAGTACGTAAAGACAGAAATAAGCTCCTTTTAAACCCTATTTACCGTTTTAATTGAACAATGAAATAAAGGTTTACCAATAGGCACCGGGGAATAAAAAACTTCGGCGTTTGGCCAAATGTAACATATTGAATTATCCACCAATTTAGAAGCCCGTATCAGTAATATTGAAAGGGCTTCATACCATTTCATGGTGCCGCTGACCCAACAACCCGAGAACTGGATTAGACTTCATCTCAGTTCAAATGAAATTGATTTCTATGAGCAGGGGCAATGATACACCGTTGATGTGGCCCAGTATACTGTATTATGACCCAAACTTACCCATTGTGTTGTTTTCTCTCCCACGGGATTGCAAAACAAGCTTAATAGTGTTGTTTTTGCTTCGTTCTTGCCTGCTCTCAATTTGACCTGAATGCTGCCATGGCTCAAATAAAGTTGTGGAAGTTTGAAATGAGAAGCATCCCTGCGTCGGAGCTGAGGCACGAAAAACAGTTTGAACTTTATTGGAGTAATGGAGGCATTCAGGCCAATTTGAGAGGAGGCAATAACGAAGCAAAAACAACATTATCAAGCTTGTTTTGCAATCCAGTGGGAGAGAAAACAACAAAATTAGTAAGAATAAAATTTAGGTCATAGTATAGTATAGTAGGCCACATGAACAGTTGAACACATGAATATTGCCCGTGCTATGAGTTTTAAAACAAGAAAGTTGTTTACTCTTGGCCGGTGATTTAAACCAGCCTAGAGTAGACAAAGTTACCTGCAAGCGTCAACTAGACCGTTGCAACTTGGATTTCCATCAGGTGCAAATCGTCGCGCGCTACATTTTCAATTGATTTGATTTGCTAACGCCGAAGGAAAGTCAATCAAAGAATGAAATCCTTTTTTATTGCAGAACAATAGCAATGTAGCGCGCATGAAATTTTGCATATAGTGGAAATCCAGATTTAGGCCCTGATTATATGTAAATAAAGAGATGCGTTCCTTTGCCGATATAGAAAATGCCCCGCTACGTGTTTTGTCATTATATTGTAGAAAGTTCCAGGCAAGACGAGACGAGATGGCGATCCCTTTGTTGTAAACAGCAAGGAGCTTCTGAGGCAATGAAAATCATTCTGCCTAGCTTGGATAATGCGATTTTACCAGCAAAATGTCTAAAATGGGATCCCATTAATTATATAAGGAAGGATTATGAGCTTAGGATCCAAACTTGCAGGGGCAGGGGGTAACTTGGTATGTTGGTGGTACGGGGACGAGATACTTCTATGGGTAAATTTTCTCATAAAACTGCCGAATTAAAGGTATCGTTTACAGACACCATGAGTGGTTAGACACTGCATGTGTGCTTTAATGGCGGAGCACCGCTACTAATATGCTTCTGCGGAGGAAAAAATGTATCTAGATAGTTCTGCTGAGGAGGTAGAACAACATAACCTCCTTAACAACAGAACTTTCAAAATAGCGGCTGACACAAGGATAGGAAACAGAATCACTCTCATCATGAAGGCAATGTAAGTACAACTGCGGTGTCTAACTACCCATGCAGACACCTTGCCGAATTATGGATGCTGTTTAAGAGAAAATTTGCAACATTATAAAAATTGCAAGAATTTCGTCATAACGTGCCAAACTTTTGTCCAAGCTCTCAACTCTTTTGCGGAATTATGACAGTAAAATTTTCAAGATTTGCTCATGGGTACGATTTTTCTCAGTTAAGATGGCACGCTCACAAATGATAGGTCGAGCTAACAGCCCGCAAAGATCGCTAGCCTTTTTTCCTTGGACCGCCAAATTTCTAGGTGCAAAATGGGGTCTAACAATTTGGTTGTGTAACATAGATAACAGGAACTTTCTCTGACGAAAACATTTCGTCCGAAATACTTCTGCAAAAACCTGCCTGCTTTCGGTTCGCAACGTATGACACAATATTACTAACAAGCTGCATCATTACCTTTTTTCATTTTCGCTATCGGTTTGTCTGTCACACCGTCTATCACAAGAGGGAAAAGTTGCGCGCGAAAATTATGTAACCCTTATCTATTGACTCTGCCTTTATCGTTGATTAGTTATTTTCCAGTCCTTACCCTAAATACCAGTAAGATAATCCTGAACAAAATATGCCAGTTACCATGAAGAAACAACTTAAATTCTATCTTATATGTTTCGCAGCCGCACAGAAGGCTAATCACGGAATTAAATGAATTTTAATGATCGATGGTTTGTTTAACTTAAATTGAAATATTTTCCCAATAATTTCTAATCCTCGTTTACCTTGAGTTGATGAGATATCCACAGTCCTTAATTTGAAATTTCCTTTTACAAGAATATTATAATTTGGTAAGAATTTCACCTTAATATTTAAAAGTATTTTTAATTAAATTTAATATTACTTATTTGCTGAACCAATCAGCTTTTCGTCTGTTCCTTTTTAATCTTCTACTTTAGTGTGTTTCCAGATGACTGTTGTTTGCTCTGTTAATATGATCGGTTTTTAAAGTTAATTTTCTTGAAACCAAAATAGCTGAACCAGAGACTTTTGAGCGGGGACACTTACCTACCAAGTTTTGTAAAAATTCCCTATTTTAACATCAAACTGCCTGCTCTCCCTTTTCACTCAGCCTCCATAAAATTTAAAAGTGCTGCAATTTGTTGTAAAAATGCCCTCCAGAGAACCTTGCCCCTTCAAGTAAGAATTGCTTTCTATGGAAAGATTTCTTCCACATGCTTTTGTTCATTCTCTTATCATAATCAACTCTACCATTGAATCAACGGGTACCCACAATAGAGCGGGGATGGCTCAGTAGTGGTAGCACGCTTGACTACCAATCTGAGGGCTGGTGGTTTGAGTCCCCTTCTTGTCGAACCTGCTACGTAGAGTGAGGAGAGTTGCCAACTCTCAGTAATTCCCAACCTCGTTTCCATGACCCAAAAGGAGGCTGCTGAATCATCTCAGCACCCGGTACCATGGCCCAAAAAGGCTGCCATGCTGGATTCATGAGTTGTGGTTACATCGAGAGGAAAGACCAGGACACTGCTTCGATAACCTTACCGTCTCAGTGTCCTAAAACTACCTTCGGATGCTAGTTAGAAACATAAAATAAAAAGACCCAAATTTGAGCTTAAAACTTCATAAATATACAAGATTTCACAAACGAGCTTCTTCCCGACGTGAGATGGCGAAATTTCACGGAAAGTAAGATTTATAATAGACTCATGTCTCAAATCTAAAGTTTGTCTCAAATTAGATGTCACGTGAGATTTGCGATAACGCAAAATTACTCATGCAAAACACTTCGATTGTTGTTATTCGCGCTACCTAACTTATAACCAACCAATACAAAACACTGGTTTTACAATCGTTCTTACAGCGCCGGTAAACAAGAAAGCAAACCTTTAAAACTAAGATGAATGTCCCTTCTGCCTGTCTGTCTTCCTGTTTGAGTATTCTCCTGAAAACTGTTCCACTTTTGTAAACATTCAGCGATTAACATTACAGATATAAAAAATATTTGATAAATCTAGTGTAACTTACGTTAAAACGACAATTTGAAATAAGAGCTTTGTCCGTTTGAATTTCTGCAACAGATCTTCTCAAGATGGAGGGCGTGCAGGAAGAGCTCCCAGTGCAGAAGACATTGATAAAGGATCATGATTCTACTTATGTTAAGATAGCCAAGTCTGGAGGACATACGGGTACGAGCATATAGGCCCATTGTTTCATGGGAAATTCTTCTCTTTAATCACTAAAATATAACTGATGCAACACTAATAATTATGAATTTAAATATTCGTTTGTATTTACCTTTAAAAATCGTTGGCTAGTCTGCACTTTAGCGGACCAGCTTTCAATATCGGCAAGTTATGTGTCATGGGGTATTAAGGGTTAGGGTCAGGGTTAGTTAGGGTAAGGTAGCGTTTAATTAGGGTTAGTAGAGTATTTGGTCAAATGCTTTCCCGAGAGATATGACATAAAGCTGGTCCGCTAAAGTGCAGTTGTCCCAAATCATTTTATTCACAATCGGTTTTATTTGCCTTAAACAAACATCCGTCTTTTAAGTTTTTTAACTCGTAAATTTGACACAGGGTGGACAGAACGTTTCTCACCCCCATAAAGTTTAATGGTAGTTTTGCGCAACATTAGAACTACATTAGGTGAAATCATACACTTTTCGAAAAATATTGAGACCATACTTTTAACTTTTCAACTAAATTTTGATTTACAGCTANTTGAGCTGAAATAACATCGCTCAGAACTCCTTTCTTTGCCAGGTGCAAGCTGATAGATTCATGATCTGGCCGCTTGCGAGTATTATCTCGAATGTTATCTATTGCTTCTGCAATAATTTCGAGACTTATGAGAGAATCCTCGTTTATTTTGTTTGGAGCTTCTTCGAACACGTCTGTACTTGGCGTAGCCATGGCGAAAAAAAAAGTTTGTAATTAGTAGTTAGTAATTAGTAATGTAATGTAATGTAATGTAATGTAATTAGTGATGTAATGTAATGTAATGTAATGTAATTAGTAATGTAATGTAATGTAATTAGTAGTTCAATAGTTGGGTACTCATAACCTTTTTTCTTGGCCCTGGCATTTTGCCCTTCCTTTTTCCCGTCGCTTTCAGCTACCAATGCCTCATTTGTTCTAATTGCCGTCGCTTAAAATGGGAGCGAACCGAATTACAGAATTCAAACTTCCATACTTTTTTGTCATCTGAATGTTCAGGCGTAATGATTCATCATTTTATCGTGGATTTGTCATTGTTTTCTCTATCCTCGTTTCGTACGCTTTTTAATAGATTGTTAACCAAAGATAGTGTAATTGATATAGTCAATCTGTTGTCAAAGTATATACCGGGTGAGTCAGAAAAATGTATACACTGTTTGAAAAATAGTACCATCAAAACTATAAAATCCATTTGAAAAATCGTAACTCCGTTGCCTTGCTGCGGGTTTAACTTAATTTTGAGAATTTATCCATAATTTACAACTCACAATCTTAATCTCAATCAAGAATTTCCAAAAACTAGTTTCCGTGGGCTTTGGCTAAAACTGTAAGTGCGTGGCTCAATTTAGTCCACTTTTCAACCATTAATATTGTAAAATAATGTTTTTTTAAGCTCAGTCATCGCCTTCTAATGATCCATTGAATTGTAATTATGCTCTCTCGTCAATGCTGAGCATCAAAATTCCAAATTTACATGATAGTGAACTGCCATTTTTAGCTGCTTTTTAGCAAATTGAGAAATGGGACTTTTGGCTAAATCCTGATTTCAGAAGGAAATAATGCACCTAGGATTATGAGAAAAATCTCAAAAATTATATTTTAGCCTCCGTAAGATGATGGAATTGAAATTTTGCAAATTTGTTGCATAATTTTTCCTGTAAAATGTTTCAAATAGTGTATACGTTCTCTGACTCACCCGGTAGGAGAAGTAAGGATATAACTACCTTTACTTGTCTGCTTTTGGTTTGAGGATGGTTGTTTAAATTTACTGTAAATGTTATGACAAAAGTTTCGTATGTTTTAACTCAATGTGAAAAGTAAAATGATGCTGCTGTCCTTCCATATTACCCCCATTTCTCGTCATTATGCAGCTCTGCATGGTTTTGTGGTCAGATTTTTTTAATTCTCCATGTATCGTTGGCAACTTGGGCAATTAGTTTCGTAGCTTTGACATATTACGTTCCCTTGTTTCTTCTCAGATCTGTTAAAAACTGAAGGTGTTCGTGCTGCAGAATCACCTAGAAAGAATCAAATAAAAGAAACAGATTCAGCATATATTAAACTTGCCAAGAAAGGAGGACATACAGGTTTGTTATGTGATATCTTCGTTTTGATTTACGTTAAGGTTGCTGTAACCCTTCAGACAAAAAATTCTCGATTTTTCGTTTTCGTCATAATCTGATGGTTTAAGTATTTGAGTACCGTTTCAACCAACTCACTTCAGAAATAACCACAATTACTGGGAAATTTGAGCATTTAAAAAAAGCATATAACTACAAAATAGTGTCAGTGATTTATGATAGATCCACTGGTCCGACTTTTATAAGGGTTTGAAAGTTAAAAAAGACATTTCAGCATAAACACCGGACCACTGACTGTAGCGCTTGGATTATAACTTCAAGCCCAAAAGCCACAAAACGTATTTGACCTGCTTCTTACTGCTTAAGATCATTTACAATTTCATATTTTCAGAAATATACACCACTAACACAAGAGTGTGAATGAAACATGGATTATTGAAAAATTATATGAATTATCTTTTTATTGGACTATTATCATGTTTTTCTTATAATATCATTAGTACCAGTCTCCCAAAGATCGTTTTCTCTAACATTTTTTGGGACTGGGACTAGTTACTACGCAAAATCGCAGAGGAGCTTTGTATTCTTTGCGAAGAAATCTGCAAGGCTCTATGGTTCAAATATAATTTTTGCTCACGATCTTCTCTTTCTAATTATTTTCTAAAGGCTCAAAAATTTGCTCTCTCGTCAAGATGGATATTTGTAATGTGAATATTTAATCAATTCCGTGAGTCGCCAAAAGGCTTTCTTTCATCTAGCCTGCGTGCAGACTATACTTTTCCGCTGCGAAGGAGTACCAATGAGGAACTTCCTCAACAAGTTCCTCGTTGGCACTCCTTCGCAGTGGAGTCTGCGCGCAGGCTACCCTTTTCATGCAATTTTTATTTCAGAGTTTTTATTTTAGCCCTACTAAGCTCCGAGGTGACACAAGCTGAAAATGGAATGAGAAAATTGAAAATCAAGGAAACAGATTCTGAATACATTAAGCTTGCCAAGGCTGGTGGTCACAGCAGTAAGTCCATTGTTACCTTTCAGTAACCGAATATGAGTCAACAAGCCAAAATCGTTGTAGTTGTCTAGATACTGTAGTCATGAAAATTCGATTTTTTGCACTGGGTGAGTCAGAAAATGTATCCACGGTTTGAAAAATCGTACTTTAGAAAGCATGCAACGAATTTGTAATATCTTAACTTTTAGATTTGCTTGCAAGTGAAAGCACAACTCCAAAAGAAGACGCGTCCTTGCCAAAGAAGAAAGATTCGAGTAATGGAAAGGCTGCAAAGGTGGAAGGAAATGGTGATTCGAGCCAACAAACCAAGCCAACAAGAAAAGGTGATTTGAGTGTTGTTTCATTATCTACATAAAAGCTCTATTTAGCCCCCCTCTCTAATAAGTCCCTCTCTTCTAAGCTAAAATTTTTAATCAGGTCCCCTCTCTATTAAGCGCTCCTTGAATTGTTACAAATACGAGAGGATACCAAGGATTTTCCATTTATTTAGCTAAAACTTGATGTGGTTTGGGATAAAGGGCCTGTTTACGTGGAGAGGGCTGGAATTATTTTGCGTTTACATGGAGAGGGCTAGACGTTCTAGGAGGGCTAGACATGATGGCGCCAACCATTCGAATCTTATTGTTTGCGTTGATTCTATTGTTTCCGCTAGCCCGCCTAGGAGGGCTAGCCCTCTTGATTGCGTTTACATGGGAAATTTCCAGCCCTCTTAGGCGAGATCTCTGGTACTCAATAGCGAGATCTCGCCTAGGAGGGCTAGCCCTCCTCTCGTGTAAACGAACACGAATTTTTGTAAGGGATTAGACCAGAAGGTCGAGATCTCGGCAAGAGGGCTAGCCCATCTCCATGTAAACAGCACCTAAAACTGGTTGAATTTGTGTATTTGTCTCGTAAAAGTGTTTGTTGATTCCACATAGAGCTTTTACGGTAGCTGTAAGTTGAAATGATAACGTAATTGGCCTAAGTTATCGAATGCAAAACACCGATGCCAAAACGCTTTAAAAGTTGGGTTTCCTGGAATCGAAAATGAAACAAACTAACTGGTAGTAAGTAGTGAGAATAGTATTTCTTTGATCCAAAATCTTTTAGAATTTGAACTCTTACGCCATACTCTTTCCAGAGACGAAGAACATAGGCGTCGAATCTTTGAAAACTTTAAATTTAGACGTGTAAAATGTTATTGCCCCATTCTTTCAAATGAATTGCTCGAAGAGAACTCTAGCTAATTGGTCATAATTCTAGAGAGAGCAGTTTTGGTATCATAATTGTTTTTGGAATTACAGCGTTTTTTGTTTTATGAAAGGATATACGAGAGGAAGTATCTAAAGTTTTGAGAAACCTTAAAAGAACCATAAATTCTAAACTGATTGAGGAAAATCGATAAGGTCATTACAAGAAAACCTCAGTTTTGGAAGGGCTACAAGATGGTAGCAAGCAAAAGTCTGTAGCTTGTATGGTTTGCAATTTAGCAATTTGGTGACGTCACAACTTAGAAATTAGCAGAAATCTAAAAAACGCTGTAATTCTGAAAATGATGATGATATCAAGAATGCTCTTTCTGGGATTATGGCAAATTACGTAAGGTTCCCTTCGAGCAAATCATTTGAAAGAATAGGACAATAAAATTTTACATGTTTAATTTTATACGAAAGGTTCCATTGAGTGGCGTTAGAGCTTCTATCACTGTTGTGTACGTTCGAAAATTCTACAAAATGTATAAAAATGTCGTTCGATTCGAACTCTTTTGAGAATAGCTAAAAGGCCTAATGCCTTTCAAGTTTCGTAGAAGATGAATGATGCGCTTTTTATCATCTTGTACTGAAAGGTAGACGAAATTTTATCATGATTTTGACTTCTATTCGAAACCCCTTAAATATGTAGTATCCAAACAAGGTCGCCAGATCGCCAGAGTGTCATGACCCAGTTTTCAAATCATTTCCATAAGGGTGCAACACCGTGTAAACGCAAGTCCAAAACGGTAATATTTCGTAGCATAGTCTTTAAAAATGATTACACAAATGGTTATTGCATCTTTTTTCTGATTTAATGGCTTGAAAAGAACTTCAGGTATTTTACTGTTATTGGAGTTTGGAGATTTGTGATACAGTGAAACCCCGCAAACAAGAACATACTTTTCTAAAGAACAGACTGACTATGTTCTTATCAATGTGGTGCTCTTGCTATCTTCAGGGTAAGGTTCTTACCCTAAGGACCCTTATGACTACGAGGAGCACTTGGGAGGCGTGATTGCATTCTAAATATTGCAGGAAATAGTAATCTGTTGTGTTGTAGACAAAAATAAATTATATCATACAAATTTGCCAAACAATTTGCTTACCCTTTGAAACTGTCTTTGAGGTGTTTGGACTTAAAAACGGCTGTGAGTTTTTATAAACTAATGCGATTAGCAGATTTTAAAAAAATAGCCAGATTTCAGATTCACAAAATGTGTTATTTTTCAGGCAATTTATTATTAGTGTATCATCTGATAAGAACATGGAAAGAAATCAGACTGTTTTTAGTTCTTATCTTTGGGTGTCTTTTTCACAAAAATTAGTCTGTATGTTCTTATTTTCCTATGTCCATGTTTGCGGGGTTCTACTGTATCTTGATTATTTTCGGAATTACAGCGTTTTAATTTTTTTCTTGAAAAAATTTATGAGAAGGTTTGAAAAAACTTGTCGTAAATCCTAAATTAATAGAGGGAAAACGATATAATCTTCAAGAATACCATAGTTTACGAAGGTCTATAATAATGGCAGTAAGTAGAAATCTGTCGCTTTCCTGGTTTGCGATTGAGGAATTTGATGACGTCGCAACCCTTAAAACTGGTTGTAAGAAAAAAAACGTTGTTATTCCGAAAATAATCAAGATATCAAAAATCTCCAAAATAGAATAATAGCAAAGGACGTGAACTTCCTCTCAAGCCATTAAATCAAACGGAAGGTACAATAGCCATTTGTGCAATCTTGTTTAAAGATTTGACGCCTCTGCTAAATTTCCTTTCGTTTCGCACTGGTATCGTGTACGCGATTTCTTAAGACACACGTTGTGCACATATTAATTGATTATTCTTTGCAGCACCAGAAATGGTAAATGACAACAAGCCTGTATCAGCAGCTTCGCCAAGAAAATTGAAAAGCAACAAGAGTACTGATTGGTTCCAACATGATGAGAAGAGGGTACTAGAGCCAATCACAACAGGTATATATAAACAGCTCTTATAGTGCTCTTCGTCATCATCATCATAATTACTTTATTTTTACAGTAAGCGAGAATTAATTATAGCTCAAATTTACAGCTAATTTAAGCCTACTCTACAATACAATATATACAATATTACAGAAAAAAATTACAATATATCAAGGCTAATTAGAGGATAAAAACGTAAAAGTCTATCCTGTTAGGAACCCAACCTGTGGTATATATACTTTACAAAGCCTGCAGTTGCATTTGTCACCTTTCCAGCACCTTATTTCCTTTTTTAAAATTGGAAAGGTGCTAGAATCTTTTATCTCATGTGGTAATACCTGCCACATTCTATTTCCAAGGAAGGCTATAGTCTCGATTCCAAATGAAGTAGTGCATACCTTTGGAAGCTGTGCGTCGTTACCATGTCTTAGGTTGCAACCAATGTTTCGCTGCACGAAAATTTACTTCATGAAAGTTGGATTCAGATCGAATTTTGTTTTAAAAATTTCAGTCATAAGCAACTGCAGGTTTCTTATATGGAAGGGCACCGAATTAGTTTGTTCCAAGAGAAAACCAAAGTCATGTTTGTAATCTTTCTGTGCGATGCGCAGTGCCCTTTCGTGGACATGATTGATTCTTTGATTCGAGGTTCTATCGCAGAACATCCAAACAAGTGGACAGTAGCTAAAATGAGAAAGTACGAATGCACGCATTAGTTGCTGCAATTTTTCTGTGCCCATGTAACAGGATATCCGGGCAAGAGCATGAAGTTTTTGGCTGGCTTTCTTACAAAGAGTTTTGACATGTTGTTTGAAAGATAAGGATCGATCAAAGGTAATACCGAGAAGATTCTCCCCTGTAGTTTCTTTCAGACAAGCCGATCCTATTCTGATAGATACTTCGTTTTCTTTTGCACCAAATATCATCAAATGGCATTTATCTTCATTTAGCTTCATTAGATTGTTTGGAAACCATTCAGTTAACTTAAGNACTTAATGTCCAACTATTTGGTAAGACTCCTGCCAAAGATCTCGTTCAGATTCGTTCAGCTACAAGCATGATGACCTTTTCGCGAAATTAGGCCAGTTTTTGAGAATACTGCTTTCTCCAAATAAGCGATGAGATATTCTATTGTTCAAAACTACGAAGTCGTACTTTTAAACAAAGTATTCTGTCTGGTTCAGTTCTCTTTTCCACTGCACAACGCCAACTTATAGATACTTATTAATGATAATTTGATATCACATAATATAACTTGAAAGAGCTATGAACATATTCATTCTAACGGAATCAGTTACTATTCATACAAATCTTGAGCGAGTGCCTCCTTTTTGGTTGGCACACATGATACTTCGCTTTTCGGCGCATTTCCTTTGAAGGAATTCTATCTTTCTAGTACAATGGTTGGTGACGAGGTAATAAGCATTCTGACAAAGATATCATGAACATTCTCGTTGCATGAAGTTTGGCATGCTCTGCAGGTAGCACCACTCCTAAAATTTCGAATGTGCTTATTCCATGCCTCTAGCCCACTTTCAGACCAGACTGCTATTGACTTTCTGCAAGCATAAAAAACAATTCCCAGTTATGGGCGAGCATCTGATGGACTGACTGGCTGATTCTAGCCCAGGGAAAGTCCGAAGCCAAGTGAATCATTGCTTCGCAGCATTGACTGTTTTTGTTGTGTCAACGCTTTCTGATACTGTCAGACAAACATTTAACTAGCTGGGAAAATGCCATAATTATTTGATTCATCAGTACTTTTGACTAAATTAAAATGGCAACACTGTTAGCTTCACTGAAAAATCGGACAGCGGCAGGACGAGTGTTAGTGTTGCCCCACCTGTCGAAGGAGACTCAATGAGTAATCCATTACAGTTTTGTCGTATATGACTAATCACTGATTTCTCTGCTTCTGCAAATGTTGCCTTGACGAAAGGCTTCGTTTCACGTGCAGAGAAGCTCTTTTGAGAAACTTACTTCACCCACTCAAAGTTGTCTCAAAACTTCTTTCAGCTTTATAAAACAAGTACCTTAAAGCGTCAAAGTTCAAATAATTATTTATATTTCTAATTAGTTTTCCACTCAGCCTTTCCCAGATTGTAGCTGTAGGGTTGTAAAAGCTATGTTTGAAGACACAACTTCGTAGTTTTGAGCAATATAATGTAGTTAGAAAAGATTCGTCACGTATTATCACGAGCAAGCGATATTCTCTAAAATATGGCCTAATTTCAGGAAAAGGTTATTATGCCCGAAGCTGAACGAATCTGAACGAGATCTTTGGTAGAAGTCTTACCAAATAGTTGGACATTAAGTTGTAATAGGTTTCGTAGACTCTTTTTCCTCACTTTTTTTGTTTGCACTATCAAAATCCAAAATAGGCGTATTGCATCGTATTTTTGCTTGAAATAGTTATATTTCAAAACAATTTAATTCAAAACAAAAAATATAAAATCCGTCAAATTTGTTTGCGGTATATGAAAGCCAGAATGTATATCTTTGAATTAAAACAAACCTGGATGTAATCGGTTTATTATTGACGGAGATATGGTAGTTTGAAATTGTATGTTTGTTCGAATTCTAAGAAAGAAAGACCGGAAATTGTAATGTAAACAATGTATTGCAATTTAGCGCAACTTTGAATGGAGATATCTCCGTGAAAAAACGATTCGAAAATTTTTTTCTTTCTCGAATAGTCCGATGTCGCATCTTTGTAGCTGCTATACTAAATATTCGATTATACGACTTTCATTTTTCGGCATTTATTCCACAATTTTGACATTCTGGATCACTGTGCCCTGCGACGCCCCCGCTGTCCAACGGCTGTTTGCAGGTTTCAACTAAACGTAGAAGTACATGCTGTGTACCTTAGCCCTCTCGAAATCCGCAGAGGGGGTGGAGACAAGAAAATTGGACAAAAGGCAGCATTTGATCTTGCATCAACCTTTCGTAAATTTTTGATACTGGTGGCAAAACTGTAATAGGTCTGTAGTTCTTCTTCTAAAAAGCATCCTCTTTTTTAAAAGGTGAACTTTTATCTCCAACTTTCAATTCTTTGGGAAAAGTACCCTTGGATAAACCAGAGTTGAACAAATTTCGGATGGCAACAGAAAATACATCAGAATTTTCCTTTAGAATTTGTGCAGGTATGCAATCAACTGGAGAGGCTTTGCTCGGATTAAGCTGTGTGATTTTAACAGCAACTTCTTCGATAGTGACCTCTCTGAATTCAAATTTGTTGGAAAACTTAGCATGCTCATTTATTTTGCAAATACTTGGATGAGCTTCATATTTCTTAACAGATTTGTCAATGGGATCTAGTATATCACTTGTTGGCAGCAAAAGTGAGTCATTTTTAGAGATCCCTAGGCTGTCTGTAATATTCGCAAAGTAATGGTTGAAAATCTCTGCAATTTGACAGTCCTGATTTATCATTTTTCCGTCTTCAATCAGAGTGATGGACGAATTTACTTGCACTTTGTCTGAAATACTGGCTTTACAGTTTTCCAAAACTTATGATCATCTGTAAGATTATTAAGATCGATATTCTTATAGTAATCAAATTTAGCCCTTCGTAGCAATTTCACACATTTGTTCCTCTGCGCTTTTTGAACGCTTTAAGGTTCTCTTTAGTTCTATTTTCGTTGTACCTATTGCGAAGCTTGGTTCTATGCATGTTTTCTTTCTCTTGTTTTCTAAAATTATGCTCTTATACTATTGGATAAGCAATGGCTACACTAATTACATAGTCGTGGTTATCGCTATTGATAGATTCAAAGCAATTAAAATTATCAAGAAGTGTAAAAATGTTATTGTTGTTGTTGCGATTTTAAACGACCTTGGGGACTGATTATTGACAGAAAGTGCTGTATTTTATCGAATATCATTGTATCCTTGAAGAAATTCTGTTGTTTTATAAACTCGATATTTTTCACAAGACAGTTTGAAGAAAAATCCCTTTTTTAGATATGAAAATGAAGCAATTTAATCGTTTGTTTCAGACTACTTTCCATAGCTTTCGTTTTCGAACATTCTACTAGTTTTTTTATTTGAAGTAAAACCAAAAGACGAAACATTCTGGCAAAAAAATCTAACTTTTTAAAAGTTAATGTCTAATGGTTTCCACCAAGTAAGTTTTAAACGGAAGTTTGTATGTTAGATATGAATCTAGTTGTTGGTAGTTGCTAATCACATGCTGACAAACCACATGCTAAAATTGCTCTTGATTACTTCACAGGAAAAGGCAAGGGAGTAAGGAAAGACGCCAATAATAACAATGGAAGGTAATTTTTCATTGTATACCTTTCAAAGCTGTGCAATACAGTAAAAACCCGCACATAAGAACCTATGTTTTTAGAATCAGCCTGTTTGGGTTCTTATTTATGTGGGGGTATTGCGAAATCAGGGTGTAGGTACTTAACACGGGGTTGACCGATTTTGTTTTTTCTTTATTTTTTGTGTAAACCAAAATCTGTCAATAAGAACCTGAACAGAAAATCAGGGTGAAAAGGTTCTTATATATAGGGTTAGAAATACCAAATTTCAGGCTGCAGGTTCTTAATAAATGAAGGTTCTTATATGCGGGTTTTTACTGTACCCACGCATTGTTGACAAAACACTTTTTCTTTACTCGTGCACTTTTTTGTATAGAAAAAAACTTGAATCAGCCCTTTGTTATAAAAGTTACTTAACTTCTGCATTTTGTTGAAAATTGCAGCGTTTAGCTTAAAAGTTACGTAATTTGAGTGTAATTGGGCTGTTGTGTATTTTAGCTAGCATGAACATACCGAAATAGTGAATACAGAAATATATACCTTGAGAAATTTATTTACATTGAAAACAATATTTTCTTTTTTCTCTCTAGTGTTATTTTGCCAACTACTGATTCCCAAGTTCAGAAAACCGGCAAGCGTCTGTTTCAAGTTCAGACAGACAGAAATGCTCCTCCGTTCGCTCTTCATTTTTGAAAAACCAAGGTATGGTTGTTGTAGATGCTTGACTTTATTTTCTTACTGATTCCTTCATTTATTTGTTCACTCACTCATTCATTCATTCATTCATTCATTCATTCATCAGCTGTATATAGCTGCTATATATATACCCACCCTGCGTTAACAAATAAAATGTCCTTTGCTTGCTTCCGTGCATTATTGGTTGCTTGCTTACTGGTTTGCTTGCTTCATTCATTCATTCATGCATTCGTTCATTCATTCATTTATTCATTCATTCATTTGTGTAGTAAATCAGTCCGTTCACTAAATGAATCTCTTTTTACTTGACTGTTATCTTGTTGACCTATTGATTGATTGATTAGTGTGTTATTTTTTCTTTATTGCTGCGAAGCAGCATAGTATTCTTGGTTAATGACTTTTCGCAATCGATTCTGTTTGTATGTTTGTTTGTTTGTTTTCAACAATTTTTTCCAGGCTTAGTTGTGGCTGTCAAATGATATCACTGCGGTCTCCTTAGCGGTATTAGCGCATGCGTACTATACGTTTTCATGGTCAACAATCTTTGCAATTTTTACTTATGATGTTCATCCTAGTTATCGCCACTACTACCTTAACTATTACCCAGGTAGAAGTAGTGACAACTGGGATGAAAGTCTAAACGATGATCGTACGATTATGGCATGAGGTCGGAGGGGGGTCGGAGTAAGTTGCTCAGCAATGGGACCAAATAGGGTACTTTCAGTTGCCAAATAGAAGGGGTGGGCGAGCCTATGCGATTAATATGGTTCCATTGCTCAATAGCTTACGAATAACAGCAATATGGTCTTACTAATTGGGGGATGGGAAACTATTTCAAAACTTACTAAGCGGGGGATCTTAATTTGTGGTGGGGTAGATATTTCAAGATGAAAGTATTATTTTAGAAGCTTTTCATCGATTTTCCATCATCATGCTATTTCTAGGGTAATAAATTCGAAATTCTTGATGCGCCTTCCACCGAAACAGATTTCTAAGAGGGCCCCCCAGGGCGAACAACCAGTACGCAGCACTCACTAATGATAATTATTACTAGTATATCTATTTAGTTAGTTATTGATTCCTGGATTGATTCGTTCATTCATTGATAATTTAAAGATTATTTTATTGACTGATTTCTTTGTTCATTTATTTATTTATTGGTTGGTTGGTTGGTTGGTTGGTTGGTTGGTTGGTTGGTTGGTTGGTTGGTTGGTTGGTTGGTCAATTGACCAATTGACCAATTGACCAATTGACCGATTTATGTAGTTCTGTTCACAAATTTATCGATTAATTTGATGCTTGTGAGAAACCTGGCAATCAAAAACGGATCTAGGGAATGATTTGCTCCTGATGGCTCTCGCCCTTACATAATTGTTGCATATTTTTCATGAAAATAGAATTACTATATAACACTATTTAGAACATCAGAATGAAAGAATCTTTGGAAAACACTCCCTTCAAGGAAGAAAGATTTTGGAGTGCATACCATTTGCGTCAAATGAAATAAAAGTTTGAAACATGAACATTTAAAATTAGGTCTTTTTTATTATGTTTTGAAAAGTTTGTTCCCAAATCTTTACGAAAGCGTCCACAATTTCAGCAAAAACATCTAACAATTTTTGTCTAAACTTTATGTCTCGTTCAATTCCTACCCCGACCGTCTCACCCCTGGAACACTCCCGAGTATGTGCTAAAAAAAATAATCCCTGCCCCCGGGCATTTGACAACACTAGGAACTTTCGCATTATACAATTACTGAGGATATGCCATGTTCTCAGTGCCCGGCCCCCGGGTATTTGTGCAAAAGATCTTTGTTGACTTCAGGGCTGCCCAGGTTGGATGGTCATGGTAGGAATTGAACGAGACATTATGGGCCCTAAAAAATTTCTTTGAATGTAACTGTAAAGAAGGATTTCTCAAGGAATAACCAACTGGTTGCAACTGGATGAAAATTATCTCAGTCGATTAATATTTTACCAGTAGACCTTTTAGCTATACTACAAAGGGTCTGGATCGAACAATATTTTTTATAAGTTTTAGCTGAAATCTGACAAATTTTTGAATATGCACTACAGTGATAGAAGCTCTAACACCATGCAATCGAACCTTTTGAATAAAAATGTGTAGGAATGTTCCTCGATCCAGACCCTTTTGTAGAATAGCTAAAAGGTCTCATGTTGCTAGTTAATTGATTGATCAATGAATTGATTAAGTGAGTGATCGATCAACGAATTAGAAATACATGAGATCATACTGATTATCTAACACCATGCAATCGAACCTTTTGAATAAAAATGTGTGGTAATGTTCCTCCATCCAGACCCTTTTGTAGAATAGCTAAAAGGTCTCATGTTGCTAGTTAATTGATTGATCAATAAATTGATTAAGTGAGTGATCGATCAACGAATTAGGAATGCATAAGGTCATACTGATTATCAACTTGTCTTTTGCAGGTTCGACACATTGCCATTTATTGCCAGCGTGTTCAGATGTATTTTGAAATGGTATTCTAGAGATTGTTTAAAAATGCCAAATGCGTTTACGGCATTGACTTCATTAGGCGTTAAGTAACTTTTAGTATCGTCATCACAATCGACGTCATTAAAATGATGTATAATGAAGATGACTCATTTGGCCTTATATATAAAATACATGTTGTAAAAAACATTGTAATGCAGTTAGTGTTTGATGGATCGTGTTATAGCAGAGATCGCAGCTCATTAAGCGAAGTGGAAGATAATATCTGTTTCAGCCAACCCTGTAGACGATGAAAGGCAGTACCGAAGGATTTCTTTCGTCTAGATTGTGAAAGATTGCTCCCTCTCTGTTCGCTATATGTTCGCTTCATTGTAGATAACAAACAATGGGTATTTGCATCTTGTGCTAGTTTGTCACGTTGTTTGTTTAGGATAAGCTGAACTACACTAAAAATAAACGCCCGAGAAATTCATTTTGTCCCATCTGACATGTGAATGACTATTCCCTTCGATCAAAACTTCTCTTCGTTCATATATCAGAAAATAATGATGGTTAACAATGTACACGTGCCAACAACACTCGTCTTTTACCTGTATGGCTGACTGCGGACAAAGTTTATTTTCGATACCCAAAAACATATGCCCAAAACATTCCTTGCCTTTGCAAATTAGTAAGCAGATCAATCACTAAAATTATTGGCAGTCTCTTTATGATAAATTTCGACAAAGTTGTTCCATGATTTTTCTGTTTATTTCATATACCTTTCACGACTCGTACGACTCTTGAAATAGCCAGTTTTGTCTAAGCTTTCGCATATCGTTGTAAGAAAACATTCAAATAAAGACTTCATACTCCTCTATATTTACCCTGCCATTCCCATATCTTTACAGATAACAGGGGCAGATGTTGCAACAATAGCATTTGTTTCTTTATATCGACAAAACAGTAGAAAAGGATTTGCGAGAGCAAATACAGAGATTTCTATGGCGATTAGTCAAGTCACAAATGTAAATAACTTAAACTGCATACGATACCTTGAAGGTTGAGTAGCTAACTAACTCGAACTGCGTGCGAAAAGGAGTTGTAAAGAGAAGAAGTGAATATATAGAAAGGTGAAGATAAACCTAAACACCAACCTCAGGCAGTTTGATCTTCTTGTTCAGAAAATGAGTATTAAATGAATGCATAAAATAGATTCGAGAATTGCATTCCCTTTACACAACCATAGATAAAACAAATTCCAACCGCAGATATTTAGATTTATTATTCTCCTGTCGACATACTCACGTCTTATCTTCGCATCCCCCTTTCGCGCGAGCGCCATTGAGCTAGCCACCTAGGTCCTAGGGTATCTGATGCGCCTTGGTTTATCTACAGTTGCGGCTTGACTAATCTTCCATAGAAATGCCTTTGTTTGCAGTTTCAAATCTCTTTGCTCTATCTTGTCAATCAAAAGCAACAATTCTATGATTATAAAATCTGCTCTTGCTACTCCAGACAATTTGACACTGAAAAAGACCCCAAATTTCAAGCGTGCCCTTCTTACGTTAATAAGATAGATAATGTATTGCCGTTTTTTTCTCGGCTCTGTATTTGACCATTATGGTTTATTTAAGTCGCTAAGACTTGGTCATCATGACGTTTTTAGCCATTGCTTGTACAAAGCGTATTTAGTATTTTCAAAGTTTCTTGTCATGTTATAGGCAGCCTTTTTATTTTTGTATTTAGATATCATATTCGTGAAAGGGAAAAATTCGATAGCCTGTAATTAATTTTGATTGCTCGTCCAAATTGTTGTTCTGTTCCCAGAGCTGAGTATTTCATTTCTATTTTGAATTAAGTTGAATTAAAATGCGAAGATGTGACATGAAATTCTCTGTTTTAACCATCCCTTGCAGTGCACGGCGGATTCTAGAGTAATACGCCAATATATCAAACCTTGAAATCCCGGAACCTAAAGAGACCGCTAATTCTGACCCTGAAACTAAAACTAGCCCTAACCCTGATTTATTCCAACTCTAACCTGAATTTATTTCAAAGTTTTGATATATTGGCGTACTACCGATTTCATAGTATGACAGACTTTCATTACAAAATTGTGGAGTGAACTCAAACGAATGATACTCGCTACAATTTTGCGTTGTGGATTGGTGATACATTAAACTTTTAAAACTTCTTTGTTTTAAGTTAGAAGAGTGAAGTATATTTCTAAAAGTAATTGCAAAACCCAGACAGGTTGGAGGAAAATTCGTAGGATTTGATGAGATTTGGTTTACCTCCAATAAAAAAGTAATATGAACATTGATAATGAACAGGCAATTCTAAAAGTAATGAGAGGAAAGAAAAGATTTTCATTCATTATACCATTAAGCTTAAAATTATATAAGTGCTGAAGTAAGACTTGGATTGGCTATACCCAATACAATGTATTGACAAGAAGCTCCAAACCCCCACCCCAAGGAGCTCCGAAGCAGCAGCAGGTCAACTTTTTTCGTGACGAAGTCGAACGACAAAAGTGAGGCACGAAACCAGATCGAGGCTGCACAATCTGCAGTTCAAAAGCAACAATCTGACAATGGCGGCTTTCTTCATCGCAGCTACGATTTTCGCAATTTTGCATCTTTCCAAAGCTCTCCATCCATTTGAAGACATTGCAAAGACTCTTGATGAATACCCATTGCCGAAGCTGAACCATGAATATCATGATTTTCTACCTTCTATTGACGAGAAGACAATGAACGTTCACCACAGTGGACATCACGCGGCCTACACAAAGAAGATGAATGCAGCTTTGAAAGAATGGAGAGAGTCGGTAAGATAGGACATGTGATGTACTTTAGATTTCAATATCTGCAATGGTACCCTAAACCTTTTGCATTAAAGCATGCAGAAAAATTGGGGGACAAATGCACTTTTTTGGCGGATACATAGTCTACAGCTTTTCCAAGGAAAAACAGAGAGATGTATGTTGATTTGAATTTTATTGTAAGAACTAAGAACTGATTGCTAATTGGCTTTCTAGACTATAGCAATAGAAGTCTATCATCTGATTGAATAATTCGAACCTGATTTGACTGATTCGCACTTATGGGAGAACGTCAAATAAAATGACCTAAACATGGCCTAAATCTGCAGCAGGAACCGGTAATCGATAAATTCTTTTGGAATCTAAGTGGTCGTCCAAAAATCCACTCGTGATCAGTTAACGGCATTTGGCCGCTAACTTTTTTACCCCCTCCCCCCTTCCTTAGCGGACTCTACCTATATTTTTCTATATTGCATGCTGTACTCGTATATTAGCCTAAAAATGGTTGACCGTTCATTCGTAGGAAAACAACAGACATCATAAGGAACGGTGGCAAAAACATCGCTACAACCACTTTTGATCACTTATTCATTGTTGCAAAACAGGGGCCCGTGGCCTAATGGGCTCCTTTCAAAAACTTGCGGAAAGGGCTCCTTTTTTACCAGAAAGTGCCCCCTTTTCTACGAATGAGAAGCTTAATATGAAGGAACGCATTAACGCTGAGTGTGTGATTCAACATCCAACTTCCATTAAATCTTTAAATTTTTTCATTGGATGGACATTTTCCAGCGATCTGCAGGGGATGGTCCCAAAAAAGACCCCCTCGCTCCTTTCCCATTGTCTAAAGGAACGAAAGAGTTATAAAAGGTTGTCTTTTGCACAACACACAACAGCTGTCATGGTTCTTACTTTAACGAGGAAACTAACAACTGGCTTGGGCTTGGATAAGAGATTTTCTTTTTGATACTAACATTTTTCATTGTTTTATGAGTGTCATTTTCCTGACTAAAATTGACTGTCAAAAGTTAGCAAAACAGTCCTACCGTAGAACACATCTAAATGGTCTAAATGGTCTGACCACACCCACTAGGGCCCCTTCAGCTTTCGTGGCCGGTGAAAAATCATGAGCCAGTCCACCACTGCTGCAGGACATTAAGTTAACAATAGCACCAAAATATTGTTTCTTTTTTGCATATTATACTTCTAATGCACAATGCTCTGATGACATAACATATTTCCTCTAATAAACGCCCCAGGTGCTTATTTAATTTTGAAGGAATTTGGTGCGGCATTTGTTAGAGAGAGGCGTTTATTAGAGGGAGGCGTTTATTTGAGACCAGGCGTTTATTAGATGAAATACGATAGTTCTGTTTGAGCCTAATTTCCACTAGCTTCCACTGGGTGGAAAATTGCTCTTGGAACGAGATCTTGATTGTTTCCTTCTGAAAGTTGAATGGGTTTCTTTGTTTGAGCAACATCTCTTTTCTTCAAACCAATCAGATACATAGCTGGAAAATGTCATTCAAGGTGAAGGTGAAGTTGCTGTTTTTAGCACCAAGCGCTTGGATCGCAGAAAAGGCCTTAGAATTCACACTGCTAACTTTGCAAAGTGCATAGGACTTAACCTTGATTCTTTCCCAATCTCTTTTAGGGTGAGAATGAAGCGTTGGCATCAAAATCAATCATGGAAATAATTAAAAATGTTGAAGAGATCCCAAACAAGTGGAAAACTGCTTTGAGAAACAATGGGGGAGGGTATGTATAAGTCAAGTTGAAAATCAATTCAAGCATTATGCAAATATATGTCAGAGGATCATCAGGGTCTTAGTGCCTCATGGAGCGTTTTTCTGTCTGCTGAACCAGTAGCTGTTTACAAATGTGCTGAGTTAGAGCATCTTCCTAATTTTCTCTGTAGAATGGTTTAAATTTTTAATGAAATAGAGTTCATTGGAGAAAATCACCTTCATTTCAAACTCATATTTATACTGCAAGACAAAAGTCCCTTTAAAATGAAGAAATCAACCTCAAAATTATTACTATACGCAGGCCTTGCCATAAGATTTCTAGCAGGAGAGCAATAAATGGCTCTCCTAGTAATGCTCAGGTGAGCATTTACTAAATGAATAAGAGTAGAAACAAAAGAAAAAAGAGATTTCAAGGCGAGCAATTTACTATTTTGGACAGTTTAGGAGAGTCATCTACAGTGCCCCCCAAGCATTCGAGGGGAGCCTGGAGGGGAGTGAGAGCTATGGCTCAACCTCGTACCCAGCGTTAATGAAGGTTTTCCGTAAACTGCAACGCCTACATTGACCCTGGATCTTGTTAGGCTATTATGCTGTTTGATTGGCTCCTTTCGAAACAAAAGAAATTTCTCACCTTGAAAAAGTTGCGTTCAATTGATTTAAAGAACGTTCGAACGGCTTAATATCACAATGAGTGGTGTTCGAATAATGGAATATCTATTTCGAAATGTCAAATATGGGATTCGAAAGTACCTGCTGTCTGCCTAATTATGCTAATAATTAGCTAATTATGCTAATAATTAGGTAAAATAAATTTAGCAAGGCAAAAAGATTGCCACGAGAAATAACTCTAACATATTTGTTCCTCCTAGATTATACAATTTGATGCCACTTTGAACGCTGCCTGGATACCATCCATTTTGTCAGGCCTGGTATTTAGGAAAAGATATTTTTGATATATTTTCTTTTTTTTAGGTATCTAAACCATGCAATCTACTTTTCATTGCTAAGCCCAAACCCTGAGCTGCAAGAACGAACACCAACAGGAAAGATCCTAAGCCAAATCAAGAAGTCTTTTGGTAACTTCTCAACTTTTAAAGAAATGTTTACAGGCTCAGCTGCAACTCTTTTCGGTTCTGGCTACGTGTGGCTGTGTCGTGAGCGTAAGAATGATGTACTAGCTATGATCCCAACGGTAAATCAAGGATCGCCTCTCAGCTATGGCCTAGAACCAATCCTGGTTATCGATGTATGGGAGCATGCTTATTACCTTGGCCATCAAAACATGAGAAAGAAGTACATTTCTAGCTGGTGGAATGTTGTAGACTGGAATGTGGTACAAGAGCTTTATGATTTCTGGGATTCAAAGAAACGTGATGAACTATGATAGCATCGACAACAGGGCTGCTGCTTGCACGTGTGGAAGGCAAGATGCACGAGTTAAGACCAGACCTGCTTGCATAATTACACCAGATTTGTGGGTTATGACTAACACACAGATGGTGAGTTTTGCTGAAGTAATAAGCCTACTATGCTGTACAAATCAATGCGTTATAACATATACATTCTCCTTCACTTATTCATCCGTTATTTTATCTTGTTGTCCCTCATACGAGAAAATTTTTGGATGAAGAAGACAAATTTGGTCTGTTAGAATCAAACTTCAAAATGAAATTATCAATTTTTACAATGGAACCTTTGAAGTTCAGCCCTGCCATCAGAAAGCTCTTAAGGTATGAGATGAATTGTTTGACTGGGGATAGGTCTGAAAGTCTGACTCGACATCATTACAAGACCAAAGGGCAATTTTTTAACTTTCTTACCACGCTGCACCAACGAGACCTTTACGCCATTTTCCGACAATGTTTTCCAAACGAAATCGAAAAATGGTCAAAATTAACCTGAAAATCTTGACATTTAAAAATGGATTGAGCAAGTCTTGTAACAAAATCAATGTTTCTAGGTGGCCAGTACCCAGTACTATAATTCGACAAATTTCCCCCAGGCATCCCTCTCATACCTGCCAATCAGTACACTATTTCCTTTTGATTCGTGGTTTTAAGAGTGAAAATGCTTAGCATAAAAGAAAAGTGATACACGAGAGAAAGAAAGACATTTCTTGTTAAAATACGATTTTACATCTTCAGAATTCGACAGGAGATGATGCATACGGAGAAATTTAACTAGGCTAAAATAACGAGTCATTTTCACAACCTTACTTCGCGTACATCCTGTAATATCTACCTTCGGTACTCCGCAGCATCTTATCTACCTTCGGTACTCCGCAGCACCTTCTTGGTAACTATTTGTCGCTTGAAGAACAAAGAGACTCAGGAAAAGGAAACTCAGACTTTAAAAGAAGTTATTTCCGTTGTGAAAATACGAACTTAACTCTTCACAATTCGACAGTCGAAAGTTTTGTTATTGTACGAAGAACTTTTATTGAGTTACAATAGCGAATCAATGATCTAGCGAGCAAAACTCCTCTGAGAGTAACCTTACTCCACGTACATCCTGTAGCGTAGCTACATTTGGTATATACCACTACTACTACTGTGCAATACTTTCTTAAAGAGACACAGCAATTTTTTTTGTGTCCGAAAATCTCAACGAGACTCCTCGTGCATAAAATAGAGACTTCGTGCATTCCGAAAATGTATTTACTTTTTCGTACGACTTCTAGAAGTATGGGAAAACAATAAAAGGAATGGAAAAATGAAGTTTCTATACCCCGGGGTGGGTACTTCACTATCCAGTCATACGGGGATGTGCGCCAGTTTTGGGGTAGTTTTTGGCACGACAATTCTGGGAATAGGATATGCTTTTTGTAGGAATTTTCTGGGATATAGGTCTAATTTTTACTAGAAACTCTGGGAATGGTCAGGTTTAGGATAAACAACAATTTTACTATTGTTTTGTAGTGAAAACACTTGTCGGAAACCTCACCCATATTCTGGGATTGGGTCTCAAAATCCCGCCTATATTCTGGGATTGGGTCATAACAGAAATTCTTGTAACGCACACCCCCATATGACCCAATAGTGAAATGCCCCCCC
>REGM01000023.1:515820-567491 GCA_004194415.1 Aurelia aurita | reverse complement strand
TCGGGAACCTCACCCATATTCTGGGATTTGGTTCAAAAACCCGCCTTATTCTGGGATTGGGGCATAACAAAAAATTATGTAACGCACACCCCCATATGACCCAATAGTAAATGCCCCCCCCCCCCCGGGTTCTATACCCACACTTTTTTACGGCACGGGCGCATAGACAATAGAAAGACAATAGAATAGTTTTCGCTTTGCAAGTTTCTTTTCTTAAATCTCGGTCAATTAAATTCTCGGCGATTGTGTCTCTTTGATAACTGTTTGTCCCTTGAAAACAAAGATACTCAGAAGAAGAAACTCAAACTCCAAAAGAAATTATTTCTGATGTTAAAATACGAACTTAAAGCTTCAGAATTAGCAGTCAAAAGTTGAGTTTTGTAGGAGAAATGGAACTGGAATCATTGTTGATAAAAATCATGTCCAAAATTTTCATTTAGAATTCATCATGTTTAATGCCACCAAATTCTTTATGATCAATGAATCCGTTGCTGTCGTTGTCCTCCATCTTGAAAATATCTTTTAGCATGGATACCATTTGATCTCCCTTGTCTGCAAGTCTTTCGTTTTGCAAATATCTCTTCACCTGAAAAGGCAGAATTTAGTCACATATAAACGAATCCTTGGTCAAGTTATATTTGAGGGTCGTTTAGGGCGAAGGGTTCTTGGAGTGGCGGATACTGTGCTAAATATTGTGGGGGGAAAACAGATTTTCAGTTGAAATACATTGTTTACCCTTCATTGTTTTAAACAAAAGATCGTTGTTTTCCCCAGCATTGGGGGGCAACCGCCATCATCGGCCTCAGTGTCCGCCACTGGATTCTTGTACCCCAGTTCTCTCAAACAACATGAAATTTTTCCTTCCGTACGTTGGAGAAATTTCCCTCCAAAAGGTAGTACTAGAAACAGATGTTTGACAAAAAGATCCCAATTTTAAAGGATGACTTCTCCTCGTGAGACCAGACCTATCCTTGACAGGGAAGAGTGAGGGCTAACGTGGGTCTATGATGTAGAGTAAATCTATTGAGCTTTTGAATAAAAATATCCTTCTTCGTCAAATCGAAGAAATGGTGGCGAGTCTCAGTCTCTATGCTTGTGATCGATTTTGAATTAGTAACTATACAACACAAATGCACGAATGGGCGTGAAAAATTTTGGGGTACGAAAAATTTCGGGCGTGGAAAATTGTAGAATTGACACGTCAATGTAGTGCAAACAATTGAAAGGAAAAAAGTAACCAAAACTGCTGTGACTTTGAACAAAATATTATAATGTTTAAATACTTTTATAATGTTTAAAAATATTATATATCCCCTTTTAAGTAAAATGGGAACAAATATTTTATTGCTTCAAAAGTCATTTTATCATTATTGGTGATAAAATTATTATTATTAAATTATATTATTATTTAAATTATAATATCATTATAATATCATTATAATTATAATAGAAATTATATCATTATTAAAAAGAAACTTTGATGATAGAAATAACAATAGAAGTTTGGTGATTTTTGGACTTGTCTACTTTTTTGGAAGGAATTAGGATGCAGCCCCAAGTACACGATACCGGATTTCTTTCGACCCAGATTGACGTCCTGGTTAAACGACGCCGCCACCAATCCGGTACGTTTCATACCACTTTCGCAGCTTGAAAACTCTCCGCTCTGGCGGTGATGTGAAAATCACTCTTCGAAACGTTTCACAATCGTGTAACTGGTGAATCTGATGTGCTACCACTCCAGAACCTCTTTTTCGTTCGAACACCATTGTTTGGCATTCATTGCAACATGACTGAAGCAATTGAATAATGTCTAAAATAAAAGCAATCAGCAACCTCGTACCCAGCGTCAATGAAGGTTTTTCGTAAACTCCAACGCCTACATTGAGGTCTCTAGCCTCATGTTGACAACAACAGATACCCTTGGGAACGAGGTTAAACAATGAGGTATGGTGTAGCTGAGGCCAATGAAGCATTGTTTTAGAGAAAGCTTACCTCATCACGTGACAACAAGCCATCGTCATTTGCATCAATAGTTCTGAATAAATTTGATTTCTTTCCTTGGGCATTTGGAGTGAAGTCAATCAATTCCACGTAAAAATGAAATGTTGTTCTGGCTGGAACGGTTGATCCCAGTTGCCAATCACCGTACGCATATTTGGGTGGAATCATGAGAAATCGTTTCTCTCCAATGCACATGTCTTGAAGACCATATTCAAAGCCATTGATAACCATACCATCTCCAATGACGAACTCGAATGGCTTCTTTTTCTCCCAGCTGTTAAGATAGGATGAGATTATTTATGTTATATATCACTCTCATTCGTTTGTTTGTTTCTACCTAGCATACGAAGGTAGTTTTTAGGAACACCGAGAAGCTAAACTTATCAAAGCAATGTCCTGGTCCTTCTTCTTGATGTGGCCACACCTCCTGATTCTTTAGCCTGGAATTAGAGAGAGTTGGCGGCTCTCCCCATTCTAGCTAGCAGGTTTGCTGGATAGGGAACTCGAACCACCAACCTTCAGATTGGTAGGCCAGCCCTACCACTGAGACATCTCGGCTTATGTTCTGATTTGAGCCTTCACGGGCATAGGGACACAGGGAGGAAAAAACTGTTGTAGGAACAACAACCTTCACGGGCATAGGGACACAGGGAGGAAAAAACTGTTGTAGGAACAACTACCGCGTTTCTTAACGCCCATGTTTAAAGGTGCACATCAGCTACCTCGAGGCTACAACATTTTTACCTGCATTATGACACAACTGATGTATGTATGTATTTCAAATTGTTTTGACGGCTTTTGATTAAACCTTGACTTGTAAGTATTCACTAACCATAACTTTAGAGGGTTACTTTGTCCAGCAAAAGAGGATAGAGGAACATTCAATGTTACTTTGTTAGATATCAAGGGAGATGCACCGTCATTCTCCAGATGAATCTCAACATTTACTAGAGATCTTTCTCTCTGAATGTACATAAAGAACATAGCTATTCAACGTCACAAGTATAAACGCAGTCTTAATAAACTGAGGTTACTGATGATTGCACTTTCCTTTGAAACAATTTAACTGAGCTATAAGGCGCCTGTCTATAAATAGGATAAAGAAAAACCAGAACACGCCATTGTTTCATTGGCTTTGCTTTCTTTGCCCACTTGCTGGATTATAAAATACAATTAGGCTATTTATAAACCTATGAGATCTCATCGTTTAACTCAGGTTATTCCCTTTAAAGTTATCATCTATTTCATTCATAGGATTTTTATCGTCTTAAAGAATTACATCCATGCATATACCTTTCCAAACGAAACTGACAAGGTGTTCGCCGTCGATACGAGAGAGAATCCTAAAGGTAACAGAACCATTCTTTTCTTCCGTTCAAACCTCTTTCCTTTCAATTTCATTATAAAGAAGCATTGAGAAATATATATATATATATATAGTAATATATAGTAAAGTATGAAAATCATAATTGTCTAAACAACGACTACTGTAAATACATTAAAATATCAATTACTGTACAATGGCCTAAAAATGTCTAAAATAATCTATGCANTGAATCTCAACATTTACTAGAGATCTTTCTCTCTGAATGTACATAAAGAACATAGCTATTCAACGTCACAAGTATAAACGCAGTCTTAATAAACTGAGGTTACTGATGATTGCACTTTCCTTTGAAACAATTTAACTGAGCTATAAGGCGCCTGTCTATAAATAGGATAAAGAAAAACCAGAACACGCCATTGTTTTCATTGGCTTTGCTTTCTTTGCCCACTTGCTGGATTATAAAATACAATAGGCTATTTATAAACCTATGAGATCTCATCGTTTAACTCAGGTTATTCCCTTTAAAGGGTATGACAGAGTTAAAAGTGGCTGAAGACAACCCTACTTTTAGACTTATTGTTATCGAAAATGCTTTCAATTGTTCATTCAAAGTGACAATAGTCACGCTTGTGTCTTTCTTTTGTCTATTTATAGCCTGCTCCACTGCACTGATCTCTGTCGATAGCCTTCAAATTGAACGGAATATAAAGTGATGAGCTATAAGAAAGGGCAATGAGGAGAAATTACTCTTCTTTTTTTGAGTAGCCCTATCTCAATGACAGAAACGACGAAAGAGAATTCCGGATTTTTAAATGAAAGCGCAGTGTCTATGAAACTTGAACAGTGTACGAAAAGAGTTTTGTTAAATTCACAAGAAAAAGTGCTTCAAAAAGAGTGAAAGGTAAAAACGACAAAGCGATCAAAAAGGAAACTAAAACCTAGAATATTGGGCAGATTCAATTTCAGTTCAGTTTTAAAATATAAAGCTGAACTAAATTGAATTTAATTCACAGAACAGAACAGAATGGATGTCGCTCCACAGTCTCATACTGTAATGCGACTAGTAAAAAAATGTGAAAAGTAGTCAAGTACGAAAGACAAAGCGATCAAAAGGGAAATTTAAACCTAGAATATTTGGCGGATTCAATTTCAATTCAGTTTTAAAACATAAAGCTGAACTGAACTCAAAGAACAGAATGGATGTCGCTCCCTAGTTAAAAAGTGTGAAAAGTAGTCAAGTACGAAAGACAAAGCGATTAAAAGCGAAAATTAAACCTGTTAGATTTGGCGGATCCAATTTCAGTTCAGTTTTAAAACATAAAGCTGAACTGAACCCAAAGAACAGAATGGATGTCGTTCCATAGTTGCATAATGTAACTAGACTTACTCCAAATTGATTCTGCCGCGCCGCATTTAATTTATTCTACTGCACTTATACCCCATTCACACTGCAAGTTAAACCAGCTTAAAATAAACCAGGTTATTGAATGCTGCGTTCTAATTGGTCGATCCAACACATTGAAGGCATTTGATTGGTTAAAATTTAACCTGGGTTAGACAAAGCTGGTTTAACTGCTTCAGTGAGAATGAGGTATTAATCGAGCCAAAGGTCGCTCTTCTCATGCACCTGATACAACTATTAGATTCGGTGCATGAAGAGAGTGATGACGTTTGACCTGGGCCTAACTTCGGATAATAGGAAAGTAAAACTTACGTGGACTCGAATACGTTGCCATCAGGAAGACTTGCGTTGAAGTGTACTTTCAATCGATCTCCTTTTTTCGTCAGCTTGTCGCAGTAATGAGGTTTATGCAACATCGTAATCGCAATTCCGTCAAAATCTTTCTTTTTATCCGGATTTATTACATAATCTATTGCAAATGTATTTGTTACAAAAACTAAAGTTAGCGATAATGCTAAAAAATGCATTTTGATTTATTTTTACTGAGATATATCTGTCTTCTGATGGTTTGAACAATTTCGATATACTCTCCCGTCTGCTGGAGATGCTACGCCTTGCTATCGCTAACTGAAAGGGGCAAACGAGGACGTACTCGTGGTTTTATCATCTAGGGACGCGAACACGCAAAATCTGCCACGTTCAAACTTTGATTGAGAATTTACGATTTGATCACACTTTTTCATTGTTCTTTCCCGATAAACCCAAGGTAATTCTCCTATTCCCTCATATCGGTCATGGCTGCTAAGTAACAGTGGTGTGTCCTTCTGAACACACGTGGTGTCTGAATTGGTGAAAGGAATCACAATGTCGGTCCCAGGCCTCTGAATTCCATCCAGTACGGAAACGGTAGCTAGGAAACGTTATTTTAATAAGTTTGTTTTCTTTGAGAAAGATGGTGCTTGATAGATTATGATATGATTGTTTTGAACATGTTTTTAAACTGTTATTCTGTATATGATTAATTTTTGGGCAACGTGGAGAAAGTGCATTGTTGAGATAACAAAGCAAGAAAGCTTCGCAGAGGTCTTCGCTGTTGTTTTGCATTTGTTTTTGCTCTTCGAAGACCGTTGAATACATCGAGGCTTTATATAGATATCTTTAGGAACCAATTCTTAACAGTAATAAATAGCAATAGTGAACAATTTACAGTGCTATGCTATGGGATAAGCAAGTTGAATACTCCAAAACTTGAAGATAGCATTGACAACGGGAACTATGAAAGTGAAGTGCTTCTCGACAACATTTACTGGAAAACACAGAAGACAGTTGTTGAGAGAACAAAGCGAGATAGCTTCGTAGAGGTCTTCGCTACTGTTTTCCGTTTGTTTTTGTTGTCCGAAGATCCGAAACGGTTCAATGCTCTCAGGTTTTTTAAAAATTGTTATTCGTTAGAAATGCGACGGAAAAAATCGTCGAAATTATTTTATCTCAATTTTAGATTTTTCCTAAACTCGTTTTAAACTCATAATTAGTGAGTTGTCGCTTCAAAATAGAGTCCAAACCGTTTTTTTCCCCATTTTGAACGCGTTAGGACATCTTCAAAGGCGATGAATTCCCAAAAACGTTTTCGACCTTTTTTTCCGTTGTGTATCTATTGCATTTCAACGCTTTGTTACTCTAGCTTCAAAATGCGTTTCGAAAGTTTGGTTCACACCAGAGTATGTTTGCACCAGAGTAAAAGCTCATTTTAGTTTCCAGAAGAGGGTCTGACGAAAAAACTCTTGGTAGTACAGGAAATCCCTGCATATAGGAACATACAGAAATAAGAACCGATATGCTTATTTTCCTAAATTATGCACCTCGTAATTAAGAACCCGTTTCAGTTTGTTGAAAAAAAGAAGTTCTTATTAAGGGTAATAAAGTCGATTTTTTGATCGTCCTTATCAAGGTCATTTTTGTCACAATTGGCTGTTAAAATCTTCTTAAAATCTGAACCTCCTCCCCTGCTATTCATAAGCTTAGAATTAGTTATTAGGTCCTCAATAACTTTGCCAAAACAAATAACAGGGTTGAAAATCTCTTTTCGATTGCTCCTTAAAAGGTTTATACCAAGGGCGCCTACCTTGTATGAATTGGGTTTATTCGCGGTCCTGTTTTCGTGACATAGTACACGGAGCAATTGCTGTATTGTAGTTTTTTTATCCGAACCGGAAGCAAGATACAATTAATCTAAGTACCTTTGACCCTTAAAATAAGAACCTGATTCAGCCTGGCTCTCAAAAAAGTAGGTTCTTACATGCGGGGATTTACTGCAGTGCTTATTTCGCTCATTGTGCTTCGCTTTTCAAATCTTTACGCCTCTTATGTCCCTATTTTAGTAAAGTTCCACCTTTTACCATATACATAGAGCAATTTTTAATCTCTAGAAAAGCAGGATATCATTGAGAAATTTACCTTTTTGTGAAAGCGGGCTACTTGTGAAGTTTATTGGCCTAAATGGCTTCAAAGATAGTTTTGCTGGCGTTACCATACCAACACAACCTGTTCAAAATCTTTGTGCTTCCTGGCAACTTGTGACGTCATGCCTCTTGAACGAGTAGATGTGTGGGCTGAAATGCAGAAAAGAAGCATCACCCAGGCAGAAAATAAATAATAGTAATTTGACTCAATAATTCTAAAGAAGTATGATATAAGTGCAATAAAAATGAAACTGGAGGGTGATTTAAAGTCAAATTGTTGTTTCAACGGATGTTTTGTATTAGTCACAAACACAATCATGTGTATGCATCACAGTCTTAAAGCAAAACATCTCAACGACCAAAATTTATGTGTATTCTGAGCTCAAGAAAATCATTCATGGAATGACTCACAGTGAATAAGCAAGACAGTTAACGACCAAAATTTATGTGTATTCTCGCCTGAATTTCATCACTCAATGAATTGACTAGAGGCGTTAAGCCTTAGGTTTTTATTTAATCGGCTTCTATTCTGGTTTTAAGAAATTTCCGGACAACCATTGCTGGTTTTGCGTGCATTATCTCGCAGACAAGGATTATTATTTGGTTTGGCTCAAAGTCTCATTTGTTGGAGATGAAATTGGAAGAAGAACGTATGGACTTTTTGTTGACATTGAGAGAGGAAGAAGAAAACAGGTTTGTTGATTTTATGTCTTTTTGGTCATTTCTTTAATATGAACGAACAGTTCGGTAAATACTTTTTGTTTTGGTATGAACTGGGGTTGCCGTTTGTTTGCTGAGATAATAACGCAGTTAACTTTGTCTTGCAGTAAGCAAGCGGCTCTTATTAGTAAAAGATACCTTTCTTGCGTTCAGCAAATGTGTTTTATTTTTCATAACAATTTGTTTTCATGTGACCAAAGTATTCCGAAATATTTTGGGACCAAAATTGTTTTTAGACATAGGATTGCCATTCTGTGGCCAAAAACAATTTTAGTCTACACAATTTTTGGGAGTACTTTGGTTCAATAAGGTGTTTGTTTACGGTGGAAATTTAGAGGATTTTGTTTCAGGTTACTCGCAGTTTCATTGAGCGTCTTCAAGCAATGAATAAAGTTATTTGAGTTAACAAACAGTAGTGAAATGGGCTTCAAGTTATCCTAGATCCTTGAAAAATTGAAATTTAGTTTTTTTTATTTGATTTATTTTTGATTCACTTTCTTGTTTATTTTTCAATGCTTTGGTACAAACTGTAGCTTCTAGCACTTGTTCGTCTTTAGACTTTGTTTGGGCCTTTCTTCCCCGGCCTGCTGGTTTGATTGCTGTCTAAGTGTTGTGTTGCAGGGTTGGACAAATGCTGTGTGTACCACGCTCATGTTTGTCCAAGGGCCTAAAATTCTAGCCCAACTTCTTCGATGTATATTCTTGCCAAATTTCTAAGATGTCCTAAGACGACCCGTTTCAGGGACAAATGTTTGTGAAACATTCTTTTCATGCAAATTCAACAGCAAATTCGAAGACGAATTTCACTTTTTGACAATATGCCCAGCGTATGATAATTTAAGAGCTGGCCTGCTTTTAGCCGCGACCGCGAACGCCGAGCTCTTAGACCCGTACAAGCAGTTTTCCAAGATTATGAGTAGCGAAAACATTGCAGTTATTAGCCGCTTAGCTGAGTTTATTATTGATGCCAACAAACTGAGAGACTCACTGCCGAATGTGACCCAGGCCTAGCCTGGATGCTCCAAGACACCTAAACACATTCGTTCTGTTGTTTTACTTAAAATTTTACTGTAAATATACTTGGTTCATTTTTAGTTCATTTCATTTTTATTTCAGTATTTTAGTTAAGTGTTATTGTTTTAGTTTAATTTATGTTAGTA
Organism: Aurelia aurita; assembly: GCA_004194415.1. NCBI lineage: Eukaryota > Metazoa > Cnidaria > Scyphozoa > Semaeostomeae > Ulmaridae > Aurelia > Aurelia aurita. Next base: position 558,419 of record REGM01000023.1, on the reverse strand, counting down.
TATAGCTGCCATGCCTGTATTAGGTAGTGCATTTTGCTAATGATGATGATGGTGATGATGAGTAAAAGGGCTTACTTTCCGCATGATGACAAAACGTCTGCAAATCTCCACCTTGATATGACAACTTCCAAACATACTAATTCTAAATTCTTGATACCTATAAAATTAGCAATAAAGATGATGAAATTACAGTGGTGGGTATATAAGTCTCAGGCTTGTTGTGTCAAAGCCATTGTCACCCAGGCTCCTTTGTGGGCACGCTGCAATTTCAAACTGTATGAAAATCAAATTCGGCCTAAACAGAAAATATGGACAGAGGTGGTCATGTCCTATGGGGACAGTGGTTCCAGGTCTGTCCCAAAGCTTGGCTTTTTTCTCTGAACTTTGGGCTAGCTCTGTCCCCAAAAGGTGGCTTTTTTGCCTTCGGCAAGTTTGGCTTTTTTCCTGAATATTACTGGACAATAGATCATTTGGTAAGGTTTGTCCCCAAAACTGGTTATTTTCGCGCTGTCAGCAATGGTTTTTTCTTGCTCAATATCAAGGAAAAACTGAAATCGTAATAATTTAAAGAAAATTCTTCGCTTATTTCTCCAAATCAATGGGCAAAACAATTTTTTCCACGTTNGTGGCTTTTTTGCCTTCGGCAAGTTTGGCTTTTTTCCTGAAATTACTGGACAATAGATCATTTGGTAAGGTTTGTCCCCAAAACTGGTTATTTTCGCGCTGTCAGCAATGGTTTTTTCTTGCTCAATATCAAGGAAAAACTGAAATCGTAATAATTTAAAGAAAATTCTTCGCTTATTTCTCCAAATCAATGGGCAAAACAATTTTTTCCACGTTTTTTGGCTTTTTTTCGGTAAATTCATGGACAATATTGAAATAACTGCTCAAAACTGGGTGGGATCCGGCAAATACTAAGGACAGAGGTGACACTAATTAACTCAAAATACGTATTTCACAATTACAAATACAAAAACCGGGTGGGATTTCAGAAAAACTTGGAACAGAGGTCACAACAGTGCACCCAATATTCGACAAAAATTGGCTTTTTCTTGGAAATTTCAAGGACATACGTTACGTCAAACGGATGTCAAAAGCCTTAAGATATTGAGGAAATAGCATCAGAAATTCTGCTAGAGCACCTGAAATTTTATGCTGACCAGCTATGTCCCAAAAACTTGGCTTTTTCTGGGGTTTCTTGCATAAACCTCGGCAAAAACCGGGTTGGTTTATTTTTGTTCCCAGGACAAAGGTGGGGTCAAGGATTTTACAGTACTTGACCGCCCCTGTATGGATCCACACTGCAGTAGTTGAACAGACTGATAGAAAGTTTGACTAAAACCAAACTTTCTATCAGTTCTACTACTACAGTAGGGATCCATTTGTTCTGCTTAGGCCAGATTTGATTTTTAGACAGTTTGAAATTGCAGCGTGCTCGCAAAGGACACTGGGTGACAATAGCTCTTTAAGTATTTACTGGATATGACCCTGAATTGATCGTCCATTGCTCTGGAATATGTTCAGTAGCATACATGAACATCACCTTCTAAAAAGAGATTTATTTCCGCAGCAAGGCGTAAAAGTCACGAATAGTTCTTCTTCAGGATATGGTTAGATATGGCTAGAGGGTTGTTTTCATGCTGGTTTGTCGGTTTTTGGTAAGATACAAAGGGCTTGTCATTTCCTTAGTGACTGCCCCATTTCCTGATTGGTAGACAAAGAATATAGCTTCTCGACTGGAAGGTGTATGCTAACAGTTGTTCACTATATGTGTCTAAAGCCCCCTTTTCAGAGGGTCAGAAAGTAGAAACTCAACATTGGTTCACTATGTGTCTAGCCAGTCTAACGCTCCCTTTCCAGAGGGTCAACTTTTGGTAAAAACAGACACTGAGCCAGGGAATGAGTTTTATTAGGGTTACCTCTCTTTTGATTGCCTATTGCAGTAGAAATTGTTGTCTTACTTGCATTGCAAAGAATTAAAACCAACAAGTTCTTCCCTCAATTCATATGAGATGTACAGGGTGACGGAATAAAACGTGAATTTTTTGAAAAATCATCCAAATTTGATTATGTTATTGATCTTTAAATTTTCTTTTTGTGTTCTTGTGTTCTTTCGGTAGAAAGACGACGAAATCGTGGCATGGAAAACCATATTTTGAGCAACATTATTTTACAAAATAGCAAACACAATTGAAATCGAAAGTTTCCTTGCAGTTTGCTGTCGAAAATGTTAAGTCATTTCTGACGCACCCGGTACTTCTCGACAAACTTCGAAAACCCATTCGGTATCAACACTTGCTTTGCGTTTCAGCTTTCCGCCATCTTTTAATTAATTTCACTTCAAGAAACAACGAGGTCTTTGTGCAGTATTTGGCTTAAGCGCCCCCGCATCCCCTGCCGAAGTCTCATAATATTTACCTACTTGCCCCACACTGTTCTCGTGAGTTCCTTTGAACATTGCAGCCTACTACATGATGCAACCCAATCAAATCAAATAATGAAATCGAACAATCGAAGGAAACAAAGGAACTTGAATAAGTTATTGTTCACATTCTCTTTTGTTCATGTCCGGTATCTGCAAGAGAAATATGTCGTAGGGAAAGGGCCTGGCCACAACCCTGAAAAGGGATTTAGCACGCAGCATCGCTAATATTGATCGAAATTGTTGAAAGAGTACAACTTCCGCGGGACCGTTTCCTCGTGGGTTGATCGAATTTTTGTATAAGAGATTTCATTGAAAACATTTTCAACATGTTGTCAAAGAAATAATTAAATTGTAACGAAGATCTGGAATAAAGTTGGAAAGATTGAAAACACAGTTTCTACCTGTGCGGTTATTTGACCTTGTTTTGGTAAGTGTGAGCCGTTTGAATCATTTTTAAAAATCTGGAATTGTTAGGCTGGACCAAAATAAATTTAGGTTTTACTCTTGGCGCTACTCTACCGACCGTACGTAAAATTTGGATTTGATTTTCATTGGCTAATTTTAAATAGCGTTTAGCTTCCAGCTTGGTTGTCTGTTGTGGTCGAATAAAGTAATTCTGCTATGATTATTGTCAAGGCAGTAAACTAGTTTCTTTCAAAAGGCCTTCTTACATTGAAATACTGTAGTTAATTTGTTAAAGGACCTATGAAACTATAAATGTTGTTTCACGCTGGTATATTATCTAGGAGCAGTTGTGTGCCGAAGACGTTTTCAGTTGGACCTAATCATCTGGACCATAAGATTTCCTGATATAAGCGATGGTTCTTTTCGGATATTGTCGCTCTATTCCGAGCGGGCATTATTCCTGTCATCTGACATTAGAAATCCATCGATCACTCGTCTTTGCCAGGAGTGGAAACAAGTTGAGGTTGGCCAGAGGTTGGCACATAATGTAAAGAACAAATGTTCATGAAACCAAACAGTACCTATCCAGGTTTATATTAGAATGGCTCTTTAATGGTTTGGTTTCCAAACATGTGCTTGCGTGGTGCTGTCCATGTGATTGCAGTCATTTGTCACTGAATTATGTCGGGACCTTTTTGCAAACTATGTCACTTTTTTTAAATACAGCCTTTGCCTCGATATGATGTGGGGATAAATCCTAAAAGCTTGCACTGCTCTATGCAACTCATGGTGTTGTTTTGTACGCGTATTTTCGTTGAAATAGACACGGTGCAGATATTTGGCTATGTTAGAATATGCAGCCTCTGCCTCGAATTGAAAATAGTTTCGGAAAAGGTCTGTTCTTTGTAAAAAATCTTTTTTGAGGAACGTTTGCCGTAGAGAGCCTCTGCGATTTAAACTTTTCGTATCATCCATGCATTTAATGATGGAGAATTCCCCAAGAACCGTTTTAATTGAATAGATGGCATTGCACTTCCTCGTTTACACCCCTGTGTAGGAACTCACACTCACAGCTATTGCAGATTTCATATTTCAACGACAGCCCCGGGGGGGGGTACATGACTTGTGGATGGACGGGGGTCTGCCGCCCGGTTTTCAGAAAGCCACCCACTTTTATGATGAATTTTGGTGGAAAAGCACCAATTTTTAGCCCTTTTTTGGCGATTTCAGCCAAATCGACCCATGTTTATGGAAAATCTGCCGAAAAATGACCCTTGTTTAGAGAATTTTGGGCCCAAAAACCCACCCATATGGGCGGCACATACCCGTACCATCAACATGTTATGTACCCCCCCCCCCCCCCGGGACGACAGCTTCCAAATACTTCCTCAATATTTCCCACATTTTCCTAAAAGCTGCGAACCAAGATAAGTCAAAGGGAACCTTTCAGTGATTCACAGAACAGAATTGTTTGTCATGGTCTTGCAAACCACTATGAAGTATGCAAAAAAGTTGCCACTGCATTTTACATTTAACTATAAACCAAATAACTTTGTATAAGCAAATAAAATGTTTGAAATTCAGTGGCTATAGACAAAGCTCTGCCGTGATCTAAAAACTGGGGCTACAGGGAACAGATGACACAGATATCTACGATCTAAGAATTGACAAGCTTCTTGCAAGAATGAAATTAGATAATATCAATCAATGGTATCTATGGGCAAAGCTTTCTGTTATTTATGTTCGTGAAATCTACCTCAATAAAGATGGAAGGGGAAATTGTTCATTTTCCACCATTTTCCAGAAAGAATCGATCATTCAAATCTCGTTTTCTACTTGGTAAAAAGATCTATTGTGCCATCTGTTTGGTTGGCTCCACAAGGAACCAGCACCCACCTGATAGAAATTTTATGGATGAGGGTTTCTGCAGTTTGTAATTCATTTGAAGGGCGTTTTCTATTATTCCCCGCTTTCCATTTTGTATTTGCTTCCGTTTTTCAATTGGGATGTGGCCGTTGTGCCATTTGTTTGATTGGCTCCCCAAAGAAACCCTACCCATCCAACAGAGAAGTTTCGTTAATGAGAGTCTTTACAGTTCGTAATTCATTTGCAGGGCGTTTTCCATTATTCCACTTTCTGAACATCAACATCTTTTTATCATGAAAACAAATACTATTAACCTTTGACACTGGTGGTTTGCCTCAACCTTCAAAATGATGGCACACGCCGCCAATTGGTTACGTCATCCTGTCCGCATTTCCTCACAGGTTCCAAATTAGAAATTGTCACTGTTTGTTCTAAATTTGACGTTTATAATTTGTCACGATGTTTTGTCACAAAGCCTTCTTCGAAAGTTTCCTTGTTCTCTTTAGAATGTGCATTTTTTATAAGAAAATATGAATTCGACCCTGTACTAGCAATTACTCAAAATTGTCAAATTTCAGTGGAAAAATTTTCCAAAGAGTTTCTCAAAAGTTTACTCGAATCTTCATCTGTATTATTTTTTAAAACTAAGAATTTGACCCAATACTAAAAGCTTCTCACAATTTTCCATTTTGAAGACTGAAAAGTTCATAAAGTTTCTTGAAACTTCCTTTGAATTATAGTTGTCTACATCGGCGTGGGATCACCAATGCTCAATGGAACTAACAGATGACTTTATGAATAATACTAGTAAAGCATTGGTCATTGGTCAAACGCATCCAACATTTCATCCAATATTTACTTTTTAACTTTTGTCAATTTTTTCGATTGCCAGGACGAAGTTTTAAAGTTCTCCAATTTCTTGATTTTCCGGGAACTTTTTCTGACTCAACCAGGTAGTTTTGGAAAATTATTAAGCCTTGAATGAAAATCGTGGCTCCATGATTTCATTATTTTGGTCTTTTTAATTGTTGTATTCATTAAATTGGGGAAAGGTTTTATCCTGCAATATTTTCATACAACACAATGGGCGGTGTTAAATTTTCAATCTTGTTTAGGCCAATTCAGGATTAGTCAGGATTGTATTCTAATCGCGTGATCGTTTTATTTTCCGTCGGCTTCGCATTTAAATCCCGAAGTCCTCTTTGTTCTCGTTGGCAGCTCGCGATCGTCATCCATCCATCAATGACGCCGTCGGTATTGCTCGTTTCTGTTCGTATGTTTACGTAAAGCCGATCTACAAAGTTAGTAAGAAAACCCGGACCAAATGGATTTTGGATTTTGGAGAAAATCTATTTAGAATGGACAATAGATCAACTTTTCTCTCTCTTTAGTGAAATACTGTGAATACTGAAAAAATTTGATTCAGACGACATTGTGCACGAACGAAGTGGATTTTTGAGAAGTGCTTGAGATCAATGGATAATTAATGATCCTTCGGTCCTTAGATCCTAGATTCCAATCCTTTTGTCTTTCGTAACATATTTTACAGTTTGACGATAACGAAAGGAACTCCCTCCTGCGCAGGAAATCCAACAGAGTTGATCGTTCTTCGTCACATCTTGACAAACAAACATTCGTGTTGGTTGTTTTTGAGGCAATTAAAACAGATTTCCTTCGTCAGTCCAGAAGTGAGTAAGTACGAGAAAGATCGGATGAGAACGAAACTTTGTTTGTGGTTCGTACGAAAACACAGAGTCAAGGCAGCTACGAGAGGCGAAAATTGTCGCAATGGGTAGCTCGAGAGGAACGATATTTTCTCGCTCATTGCGTAAAAGAATTTATCATATGGGAAACTGCATGCCTTATCGTGGCAGGTCACCAGAGAGAAAGAAATTCGCGATGAGGTAAGTCCTGGTCTAAAACTTATTTCTTAACGGCCAAGGCGGTCATGATTTTGGATCTTATTATTGTGTGATCCAGTCCTACTGAGAGTTTGAAAGGTCCAATATCCTCTCTTGCATAAGGTCCTGAAGGGAGTCCTTCCTTTATCCCATTTTCCCAGTAACTTACTGCAGGATATCCCAGTAATTTTTTCCTCCTTGTAAAGTCGCTGATGTGCCAATCCTCAGTCATACATAGAATCCTTCTTCTTTTGAACGATTTCAATTAATTCCCAGTTCCCTTTTTACCCCTTCATTCAGAACCTTCCTTACAAAGTGAATACAAGTCTTTGAGATCACGACTGATTGAAGCTGAATACCAATCACTTTTCGTAAGCTGTGAGTTTCGGCTTTTCAGAACCAGCAAAACTCATTCATATTCATTCATCTAGTCGATTTACACTCTACATAACGCACCATTATTACATGGATCCATACCGTTCACTTTCCATTTTCTGTATCACATCACTCTTTGAGATGCTCTTAAACTTCTGAAAAGAGTACAAATCTAAAGATAGTAAGACATTTCACTATCTCCTTACCGAAGTCATTGCCTCCATCTTTTCTCTTGGGGAAAGAGGCTTGGGGTTGGCTGAGGCAGTGCTTCTTCTCTAGACTCTAGAGGACCTGACCTGGGGAGGGCAGCGCTTCTTCCAGGTTTCTCCTCGATCTAGTATCATTGCAAGAGTCGCTTTAGCATTATTTTTAAATCACATTTGCTTTACATCAAATTATCACACATAGGGATTTCTTATGAAAAAATTTTGATCATCTCCGCTTACACCTTCAAAATCCTTTCAAAGTTTTTTGGGGTGCAAAATGGTATTGTTTCGACGATCGCCAAAGACGGTATTAGATGAGAAAAGGAGTTCTATCAAGATGAAAGCATGCAATTGTAGTATCAGTCAAGAAAGATAGTCTGATAATACCTCAACAAGGTTTAATTCAGCTTTTCTCAGAGTTTTTTAATTTTCTAGTGCTTAGACTGATTCCGTATAAAAACGTCTATTGCTAAATTTTTTATTGTTATTATCGTTTCGTTAAACTGTTCCCGCGCAGTTTTCAGTTTTCCAGAACACTTAAAAGTAAGTGCAAACATAAGTCACGCAGTCATCATAATAGCTTTAAACTTTCCCAGGGTCGTGGTGAATAATATTTTGTCTTCCTTACAACACTTTTTGAAATGCACTGCGAGGGTGCTGTGTTTTTATCTGTTTTTATTGAGTTTCTCACATTTCCTGTTCTTTCCCAATTCAAAGCTTTGAAATGAACAACCGTTCTATTTTGTATGTGAAAAGCCAATTCATAAAAGATTATTCTGTTGCATACAGTGTATCGTAGCTGGATTATATGCACATGACTTGGGATTTCGCCATTAAAAATTTGCATCCGTTGGATCCATTAGAATTTTACAATTATTTGAAGTAAACTGCAAAGGTTCTTAAAAAGTTCGAAATACCTGCAGAGCTGCTGTCGGCTGTAACACTTTTGTAATTCATAACATCATTTTATGTAAGTATGCATTTGTATTATTGGAATTTCTTCGTTATAGTTTGTGCTTGTTGACCCATAGTTTTGTTTGATGGTTTATTGCAATCAATCAAGCCCAGTTCTTTGCTTGGTTGCGATGTTTCACTAGTTATCAAAGTAGATTCCGATGAAATTACTGCAATATTCTGTCCAAGGTGCTTATATCCGTGGTATAGCTATAGATTACTTGACAATGGCTAACAAAAGCAAAAATTCTAGGCCTAAAATTCATGTCATGTGTACTTAGCTACAGTTAGAAAAGGTCGCATGTATAACGGGTGAGTTCAAATAGTTTCATTGTTTGCCGCTCTGTATTACCAAGAACTATCCACCAATTTCAAGTAATGCAATATCATCTTGAAGTGAAATGGCTAACTTGGATGTGGAAATTCATTTCACTAAAATCCGTCATCGCACCATTTAAAACTGATGGGCGACTTTTCTTGGAAGCTTTTCAGAAATACTGTGTCCTTGAAAAGGGAATAAAACGCTCGGTGAAATTTTGTACAGTTTTATGCTATAGAAGCTATTATGCTCTGAAAGAAGCCATAGCCATCAAAATTCTTACAGGCGAGGACTGGAAATAGTCAGATCAGGTGGTAGTCACAAGGTTTACAGGAATGGAACTGATTCAAACACAGCCTGGTTCCCAGCCGCCGATGTTGCGTAGGAGCTAGACGCATTCTAATGTGAAGGAGCTTTGACCAGCAACTTTAACCAGCGTTATTTGAGACCTCTCCCCTGGAGCCCAGTCCTTTTAGTTGGAAATGATGTCAGGGAACCAGACTGCTTCAAATAGATGGTATTTCATGTTAGTGATTACAAAATGAAAATCTTTGAGAAACTACGACTGTCAAAATTAAGGACGCGACCAACCACTCTCTTCCACGATTCTTTGCATGAGAAGTTAAAATGAAAAGATGTCAAATTTAATAGACATCAGGTTATTGAGCAAGTAAAGTCAACAGACTGTTTGAACAGGCACCAACATAGTAAGAAATGCTTTTACCTGCCATTTCATGAACGTAAAATGAATGGGATGGCTTGAAAAAGATAGCTGCTAGGTATTATATGAAATCCAATCAAATTATTGCTGGCCCTATCGCTCTGTAAGATGCTGTCAATTCATGAATATTCTACAATCAACCAACCTCGTGTGTATCGCCCTGAAACACATTGTATGTAAGTTCACATTTGTATTCGCCTACCAGCGTAAGCTTTAGAAGAAGCGTTGAATCAAATGGTTAGCAGGAATTATATCCAGTATTCCGACTTTGGAAACTGGGAAACCGAGAAACATTCTAAAGTTAACAATTTATGAAACATTTTTGTTCATTTTGTTCAATAAAGCTCAGTGGTACCTTCCCTCTGATCGTGGCCTAAAAATAAGCAATTTCCTTGAAGAACCGGAGAGTGAGACTATCGCCGACGACCGACCGGCGAATTGACTTTTGTCGATAATCTTCTCTGTCGCTCATTCCTATGTCTGCTCTTGTCTTCTTTGTTTTATCTCTCCCTGCCTTGGTTTTTTAGCAATATTTCAACGGCCTTGGCCTAAATTGGGCCCAACCGCTTTTTCGAATCTAACTCCCTTGTGTTCCTGTGTGTATGTGCGCCTTCGCAGAAGAAAGAGTTTAACGGTTTAAAACCCTTTCTTCTGCGAAGGCGCACATACACACAGGAATACAAGGGGGTTAGATTCGACAAAGCGGTTGGGCCCAATTTAGGTCAAGATTAGTTGAAATGTTGCTCATAAACCAAGGAAGGGAGAGACAAAACAAAGAAGATAACAACAATCAAAACAAGGTAAGTCAACATTTATTAATCACATAATAAGTGTCCTGACACCCTTGGTCTGCTCTTGTAGCAAATAGAGAGACTATAAGGAAAGTTGTTACCAAACAAAAATATCATTGTTATCAATTTTACCAACCAACTCACTCTTTAATGTACCAAAAAGTGACCAAAAATATCTCTCTTCCCTCCTTGCCAAACTTTCGCTAAGAAAAATTGTTGTATCTTTCTAACGTCATTGGAGTCAAATACACAATACACAACTTTGAAAATAACAATCAAAGAAATATTGTATTTTCACTGAACTGACTTTATACAATATTTCCAAGGAGGTCTTGTACGGATAATTAGGTAACATTTCTAAAATTATGGTCATCCTATAGTTTTATGGCAATTCGTACATAAAGCAGCCACTGCAAAAGCTGAGAAATTACTCAACATTTAGACGGCATGTGTGTTAATCCCGTTAATTCGGCAAAGCACAAAAATTATGTCACCAACACTCTAAGTGAGAATTACGTCTTTTTCAGCTTTCAGCGAGATTCAGCGAATTATGTGTTCCTAATCCCTGACGTAAGTTGCATTGACGCAAATGCCTTGTGAACTTTAGTTGGTCAGAATTGAGACAAGACTTTTACATACAGCTAAAAATAGCAGAAATAAGGAAGTGTAGTAAAGAAGCGAGCAAGGGGAAGAAAGAGAAGGATGTGCGAAGACAAGAAAGGGACTAAGTAGTGTGTGGCATTTTACCAATTTACGTATGTTTGCAGAAGTTTTTCATCAGAAATCTAGATTTGCTCATGTGTCAAAAGTTTATTTCAGAAAACGAGATCGTAATGCTAGATTTTTTCTTAAAATTTTGTTATTATACCGTAGAACTACTTTTCTATCTAAGTTTGTTCCTTAGAAAGTGGGACCTTCTTTCTGTTCGTATGCAGGAAGGCAACAAAGTGTGCTTTTAGATGTTTTGCCAGATAAGACACAGCAGTTTGTTGGCGAGGAGCCTGTAGTTGGTTTTCCATTTACCCAATCCCTTCTGTTGAGCAGAGGGATCTTTGAACTCTTGATCTTAGCAGCCCCCTCCCAGACAGAACGAGGGCTTTTCTCAGAAATTTTAAATTTTGCAATTTTATATCTGTAGAATCAACGCTCTCCTGCTTAGATCACTCTCGTAATTTTTTTGCTCACATATTTACTCCTTGGAAACAGCAACACTTCCTACCAACTTTTCTGCAATAAACACATAATCACGTTGCTTAGATTTCTAATTATATTTCAAAATTTTAGAAGGAACTTCATGCTCGTTAAACCCAACAGCAGATTCATTGATCCATATATGGTCACCTTGGTCCTTATAACCCTGCGGGAGGGGGGTACTTAGTATATTTTGCTGATGGGATGTGCACTCCTTTCCGGGTATCGTTTTCACCCTTTTTTCTAGCGCCAGGTATCGAAGAAAGGTAATTTTTCTATAGCCGGTTGTCAAAAGGGGAATTTTGTTAGAGCATGTTGTTATTTCAATGTTGCTCAGTGTAATTTATAAGTTTTGGAGTATACTTTTCGCCGATTTTTTATAAAGCTGCCTATCATTTGGAGGGAAAAATTCTAGAGCAGGGTGAAAAAATTATTTTTTGGGGCGCACACCCCCGTGCCTTATAAGTGCATTTAGAAAATGTATCCAGACATTTGAGCTTTTAAAAGGTTATCTAATGTTACAACAATTTTTATTTCATTTTTGAAATAATTTGTATAGCTCGTAACCAATACATAAAGTGCTTTATAATATTAATTATGTGTAGTAGCGAATTTATAGCAATTGATAAAATTGCTTTTGAATTAACTTTGAACAGTTGTGAATCGACGATCTTATGAATCAAGGATATTGTCTGGAATTACAACTCTTCAAGAACGGTGAAAACTGCATAACAGTTTAACTTAGTGTAGAATGTGGTTTGATTCCCAGAAAGAAGTCGAGTTTCGATAACAGATATTTTGAGGCTGTCTGATGTAGGAAATTTATTGCAAAGGTGCGTCAAGAATAGACATTATTTGAATTGTGCTTGAAGAGCCTCTGGTGATTCGGTTATCTTTTGCACCGTACCGCTTGTTCAGGAAAAAGGCAGGGAAGACGTTTGTTGTCCAAGTATGGGCCTAACTGGCAATTTTGAGCGTTGAATTTAACTTGCTTTCTTTCGACAGTCTTCGGAAAGAATTTCTGCTGGTCTCTTTATATAGTTATATAAATGTTAGATATTTGTATAGTCGTTTGCTAGTTCCCATGTTTGTCATAAACCTGTGTCCCTTTCCGACTCATTTTCTTCGGAACTTGAGCTCAAACCATGTTCTAACGTGGAGAAAAGAATGAAGACAAATTCCAACAATTTGTTTCTACAGGTCTGATCAGAAATATCTTCTTTACGAATCTAAACTCTGTCTCACATTAGATGTCAGGCGAAAATATCCGCGAATAAAGTAATTAAAGAGTTTTGCATGAGTAATTTTGCATTATCGCAAACGTCGCCTGACGTCTAATGTGAAACAGACTTTTGTTATATTTAAAGTTGAAAGATAAGCCAGTATCAACTGCAGCATGATTACAATCTTTCTTTTCCTTTCAGGGATGATACAACGATGCCTTCACGAAAGTTCTCAGTAAATTCACAACACTCAATATCATCGCAGAAAACGTCCGGAAGCAGTAGCAGTGGGACCATTGCTTGCCGCAGGACCGCATCCGTTCATCAGATCAACGAACTTTACACCGCCCTCAATGACTTGATTTATTCACCGCCGAAGTCTCATCGCCGTCATACCGGTGATTCAGTTGTGAGTACTAAATCGAACTGGTCTTCAGATAGTAATTTATTGGAATATGAAACATCAAAACCTCCACCGCGTCTTAATTCAGAAGGATCACGCTTGAGACCCGCGCGGTCGGAATCATGCGTGTCATCAAAAAGTTGTTTTGCTTCAATCGCAACAACAAAGAAATGTGGTATGGTTGCGCAGATTGTTGCCAAAAACTCTGAAGGAAGATCCCGTTGTACGGAAAGTCAGAAGAGCGTTTATTCGAAAATCAAGTCAAAATTCCGCGCAAAGAAACTGCCGGATAAGCAGAAGTCTAAACAGCCCAAGAAGAAAGACTCGATTGCGGAGGAAAAGGCCTGCGTTGTAGACGGCAGAGCTGTGAGTAGTGTTGATGATTTATTGGAGTTACTAAACACGAAATCTGGAGGCAAAGATGTTGCTACGAAGGAGAAGCGTAAGATGTTCAAGACATTTGGCAGGGCTAAGGCCCATTCGTTTGATTCTTACACAGAACAATCCCTCAATCCCAGGATATGTGTGCACCAAGTATCTTCCAAACTAAGAACATGGTACACGAGGGCAGCTTCTAGAGCAGCTAGTCTTGAAGACGAGGCTAGATCAAGAGCGGAGTCGTCTGTCACTGCTTCCAGCGAAGATATACTGGACAGTACTGAACCGGGACAAAGAATCCCATATTGTTACTTTGAGAGCAGTACCGATTACGACACATTAGATAACGATCTTGCAAGCGCTGTTGTTGGTGATTTCGATGCTTCGTCGAGTGAATTGTTGGATTTCGTTCCACGAGATACGAAAAACGAGAGTCTCAGCGCAGCAATTCCATCAGATTACAAAGCAAAACAGTGCGTGAAAGCGTTGATGTCTGACCCCTCGCTTGTTCGTTCACAATCAAGTTACGAGAATACAGATTCGGTATCCCTACGCAAAACATCGGCAGGATCTCGAGCCAACCGAAAAACGAACTGTAAAAGCGAAAGCAGATGCGACTTGGTTCGACGTCTGTCGCTGACAGTCGTAGAGGATATTCTCGCTGCAAGATCTGTAAGTTACGAACAAATCACAAGATTCGGAAGTTCTCGGCTGAACAGAGACCTATCAAAGCGCAAAGTGCAACAATGGCTGGAAGATTTGCACGCTGATGAGGCTGAAAAGCAAGCAGTGATCGCGAAAATCATGTGTAACCAAGCTGCGAAAGCTCTTGTTGTAGAAAGCTTATCTGAGCATAGCACATCGGGAGAGAACCTTTCTGGAGACAAGACACATAGAAATAGCTGTATTGAAACTGAAAATACTGATGACAGAGCTGCCAATAAGGCAGTTGCCGATAATGGAGTCGTTGATAATGGAAATACGGACGTTTGTACAAAGCAAAAACAAGAACTACCTTCGCAGCCTCTCTTCTACATACCAAACATTGGGCCAAATGGGGACGAGGCACCCCTAAATATGTACATACGTCTCTAGATTTTGTATAAAGCGAATTAAAGTTAATTTTATTGAAGTTTTTAAGAATCATGTTTGTTATGCTGAATAGATGCTTGCTTTGTTTCAATTACTATCCACTCCAAATTGTACAGTTTTACATTTTTGCTTCTGCTATAAAGAAGCAAATTTCACTACAGTATTGGCACCGTTTCTTTTATCAAGAAGAAAAATTCGGAAAGAAACGCAATTTCTGTGAATTCTTAATATGATAACTATAACTAAATTCATTATTTTAAAAATAAGTCAAGATAGCATTGGTCAGGCCTCAACATAACCTGGGTCCCTGTACGTACACATGATTTTCATCCTATTACCCCCAACTATGGGACTCATAATGCAGTCTCTTTGGCGCATTAATTTCGCGTTTCTGTCGAAATTATCCATTATTTATCATCCACTTGATGTAGATCTCGCATCCATGATTCTTATTTGATGTACCGAAAATTTCCCAATGTGTGAGTGACTCTAGTGAAAATAAAAACCGGTCGAATTTATGGAAAGTTGATTTGCAACTGCACCATGATCATTGCTACAGGGTCCAAGCCCCCTGAGTAAGAGGCTCTGAAACGTGACGAGGTGAAATGATAAAAGCGTAGTAAAAAGCTCCCAAAAGTGCGCAATTTATATACCGACTGTCCCTAAATGATGTTTGCCTTACAATCATGAACTATGCACCGATCTGAATGAATTACCTATCATTTTGAAGTAAAAAGGCTAACTTAGATGTAGGAGATTTGTAGGAGATGCAGGTCATATCGAGAACCTCGAGAACTAAGATAGGCTTTTGACTACAGAATGATTGTTAATTCATTCAAATCGGTGCATAATTCTTGATAGTACTGAGTGTCCCAAAAAAGGTACTCCTATTCAATCATCAAGATTTGATTAGATGTCCGATCTTTAAATTTCTTTTTTTGGCACGTAGATCAAAGACCAAATTATTTTACCAGGTATAGCTGATCTTGTGATTGGTTTCAAAATAGCAAATTTTGCTCTTTTTAGGGCTGCCTGGTTTTGAAGCATACTGCAAAAAGCACTTTTTTTTCGATTTAGACTAGTTGCTTTTGTAGCTAAAAAGTAATTTCGATTTAAAATAAGAAGACAACAACAACAACAAGCACTGATGATTACGAGATTAATTTTTTTTCATATTATGCTTCTAGTTTGGTCATAAATGTCAGAACAAAACGCGAACTATCATTGTAGACTCGAAAGATAGTAAACAATCTCAAAATAATGGCTCTAAGGTAAGATTTGCGATGTTGCTTAAGGAGTATAGCTCAGAATAAGGTTTTTCAAGCAGTCATTTTATACCATGTAAGTAACGAAAACAACAATTTCTTCATCTATAAATTTATTTGGATAATTGACAAAGAGATCAAACAGAACACTTTATGATAGGATTGATAATCGAGTTTTGGTGATTTTTTTTACGTTACTTTTTTGGGACACCCTGTACTTTTTGCGAAACGCCGATACATCTTTCTGGGACACCCGGTAGTTTTATTTCTCCTGATAGTATCTGACGATTTGTTTTGTTCAATAGCAAACGGAAAACCGCACGAAGCATTCTTTTTTTTTCTGTTTATGCTTGCACGTTTTGTCACTTGCTGCAAAAGGCATAGCCTCCAAATCTTTGGCATCTTTAAAAAACATTGCACGGATGGTTAATGCATCTTCTGTTTATTTAATGGCTTGAAAGGAACTTCAAGTACTTTACTATAATCCTATATAGCATTTCTGATATCTTGATTATTTTCAGAATTACAGCGTCTTCTTTGCTTGGGCCAATTTTGAGACTGTGACGTCATCAAATTGCTAAATCGTAAACTAGAAAAGCTACAGATATCTGCTTACTGCCATATTATAGACCTTCTTAAACTATGGTTATCTTGGAGATTGTACCGTTTTTCATGTTTTAATTTAGGATCTACGATTATTTTAATTTTTTTCAAAACTTTTCACGAGTTCTCTTATAAAAAGAAAACAGCTGTAATTCTGAAAATAATTAAGATATTAGAAATGCTACATGTAGGATTATAGCAACGTAGCAAAGGGCAATAAGGTTTTATCGAGGCCTGGAATGAATTTATTAGGTAACAAAAATATTGGCCTAAAAGGCTGTACTAAAACACGCATTGAGTGTAACGTTAAGTTGAACAAATTAAGAATCAAAACCTGCAAATCGGTTCATATAAAACTATTCGAGTTCTCTCTTAATTAAAATCTGTTCTGACTGTCTACTATTTCTAACTAAAAAAGATGGGTCAATTTTCATAATATTAAGAGTATGAATCAAGTTCATACTAAATGAGGAATGTGGCCATATCACCATATCTGCAGGTGTAGTACCTGAAGCAATGATAAACAAACAGCCTCCATCTTTCACCTTGTACTGGACGGGACGGCTGCTAAACAGGTGCTCCTATTCGTACAATTATAGCAACAACGGTATTTGGTTTGTATTATTCAAAGAGGTTTAACTTGGTAGTCTTTATAGCTAAGAGATCGAGAGTTTCAGTCGATTACATGTTCTCGTCTTATCACTTTCTGCAAGAAAATTGAGAATGACTGAGAGGTTCCTTCCTTGAAAGCAGCATAAGTGTCATGTTTACGAGATACTTTTATCTTTAATCTTGTTTAACGAAAATCGAGAAAATACTTTTTGTCTGCCACTATTTTTCAATGGTCACCCGATAGTGTGCAAATTGCAAAATGTTCATAAGTTTTCCATTACTGGTTTTTATGCACATTGTACTTCTTAAAGCTGCACACGGATATGGGTCACATGCGAAGTCCGATTTTACATGTTGCTGGAAATTCAATTCAGTTCTGTACAGGAAACCGAAGCAAAGCTGTGGTGGAAGCCGTGATCAAGCTGGCAGTGCACAAGACGCACCAGAGACAAAACTGCCCACAGCTATCATGAAAACCTTCTTTAAATCGTTTGCCAACCAACTTAGCCATCGTCTACCATCCAACTGAGCCACATGTCATTAAGGCAGGTAAGGCAATCATCGACAGTTTTAGGCACTGCTCGTATCTTTGGATACATGGCAAAAAAGAGCGGGAAAATACGTTGAAATTTGATCACGTGACTCATCTATGTACGCCTTTGAGGATGAAAATGCCATTCAGAAGATCGCCAGGCAGCTTTACGTTGCAAAACTGTTGATGCAGAAAAATTGTATTGGTTTCCCCCAGAATCCCACTAAGATCACTGGAGGCAAAAAAGTGGGCTACAAAAACCTCCGTGTTTTTCGCTCTTTTTCGGGATATTTGTATTATCCTGTCACTACAGTGTTACCCTTTTTCGAAGAATAGTACTTTTGGGGGAGGTATAACATCTTTGTTGCTAAAATGTTTAATCCTATACTTACTATGTAAATGGACATACTATATCTATAACACCTTATCCCTGCGTCATTCCAAATCATATTAGACGAGGGCCTAGACCCAGGGCCGTCGCGAAGAGTCGAGGAAGGGGGGTGTGAGTTTTAAATTTGCCGACAAAGGGCGTCGTCATTGGGCGTGGTCATTTCCAAAATACTGCGACTTCCCAACAATGACAAAAATACAGCTAATAGATATGCGAGCGAAGCGAGCAAAACAATTTCGTATCTGCTGTGATACGATTGGCTCTGATCCGCTTGAAAAGGTTTCTTATCGTTTGAAACAGTAGCAGCAATCACAATTTACAGTCTGGAAGTCTCATAACAACAATGTTCGGAAGCATAACTGGATTGAGGATTCCTACTTTCAGATGTAAATTTGCCGACAAATGCTAGCTCGAGCTTCATTTGCCGATAGCCATTTTTCCAGGGGGGGGGTGTCACACCCCCTACACCCCACTGTTCGCGACGGCCCTGCCTAGACCAGTCACTACAGTACTAAACCTTGAAGTTTTCTACCTCGTCTCAAATCAACAAATAACTCTTTACTTTCTTCGATTTGCCATTTCAATCACGCTCCTTTTTTCCAGTTCATCCGAATTGCTGTTATAATTCCCACGTTAGTTTTTCTTGCCAGATAGGAGGTTCTTTAGCTTACCTGCAAAAGAATAAAGCAACATTGAGCCAAATCAGATGGTGAACTCTTCTTAAAATGAGTGTGTTTAGAATGCAAGTTCTTCCGAAGACAATTAAAAGAAACGAAAGAAAATCATTATACTCGAAGATACAAAATGAGATTTTTTAAGGGGGTGAAGAGGCAGTCAATAGCAGCTATTTGTTATGCCCCATGTCAACCTCTTCCCCAGGGCCTTTTGTCATGTTGGGACGGCTCCGTCCCCATATGACAAAAGGCCCTGGGACGAGGTTGGCCCCATGTCAGACGTGGCTCTAAAANAAATCCAGTTCTTATCGAATATTTGACGAAAGATTAGCCAATTACACCCCTTTGTTCTCAGTTTCCATGGCAACGACTTGTCAAAAAACAAAAAATTTACCTTTTTCATCATATTCATATGTTTTTGCAATGATTTGATACCAAACTCACTATTATTGATCAAAAACAACAAAGTTGGTTTTTTACCTGGTATAGCCCCTTAAAATGAGTGTGTTTAGAATGCAAGTTCTTCCGAAGACAATTAAAAGAAACGAAAGAAAATCATTATACTCGAAGATACAAAATGAGATTTTTTAAGGGGGTGAAGAGGCAGTCAATAGCAGCTATTTGTTATGCCCCATGTCAACCTCTTCCCCAGGGCCTTTTGTCATGTTGGGACGGCTCCGTCCCCATATGACAAAAGGCCCTGGGACGAGGTTGGCCCCATGTCAGACGTGGCTCTAAAATAGACTGATTATCTGAGTCTCTTGCTTCCCTGTGTTCTTTGATTTGATGACGACGATTCGCTGATAATATTACTCTGAAAAACTTGACCCTATTTAAGCCCTCTCACACAAGAAACCGTGGTGGCAATCAGCTCACAAGATTCCACCAATTCCGATGTGATTGAAGCTTCAATCGACAGTGTGAACTTTACACTTCTTAAGGGGGTGAAGAGGCAGTCAAAAGCAGCTATTTGTTATGCCCCATGTCAACCTCTTCCTCAGGGCCTTTTGTCATGTTGGGACGGCTTTACACTTCTTACGAATGTTAAGTTTTCGTCAATAACCGTGTGCCGAATGAGTTTTTGCTGCATTTCGTTTCTGCGAGGTGATAGTTGAAAATAGGCCTAAGCAGTGTCATCTTTTTCACTGTTTTAATATAAGCCCCTGTTGAGCAAGGTTTGCCGCAGCGATACAAGGGACGTAGGTAATCAGTCTAGCTCTAAAACAGAGGACGAAGAAAACTGTGATATCAGAAATGTAACACAAATGAGCGTATAACAAAGCAAAAGCGACAACAGCTTCAACTCAATTGAATTCAATTAAATTCATTCAGTACAAGTAAAGGAACCTTTGAGTCCAAGGAGCATCTGGCTTGATCGACATATGAAGTAGTCAAAATCGCAAAATTAGGGTAATCAAATAATTTCAATCCTACCTGGTAATTTTGAAAATTTCATTCCCTTTTTGTCTTTGCTTCGGATATTTCCATTTGTGTCTGTTTGCATGCTCGCTTCTGAATTCAACGAATTTAAACCATGATGATCTTTATTGCCTATACACCTTCCCCCCGTTTCGCGCAAATCAGTGCAAAGGTGTAGTGAACGGGGCCTAGGACTCCTTCGATATTCACTGGCTGTTCGTAAATGTCTCTCTTGACGCTCTTGCTTGGGAGTTTCAACGCTCCCCCGTCTCTGTAGCCTCGGTACACTACCTTGCGATTTCGACCTCTTTTCCGTTATCTTTTGAAATTCTTTCCAATTTGTCCCATCATTTCGTTCAAATGTTTCTCTACTACTTAAAGCACTGCGGCTTCTGGGCCTAGCTGGTAAAGCGAGTTGATCGAGCTCTTCTCCATTCCATTCATCGATTACAGTTGTTTTCGAATGCTTTTCATCACCGAGATTAGGTATATAGAAAATTGGCTGGTTAGGTAAATCACCGTCGTTGTTTGGCGACTGTGAGAGTTCGTCTTCTATACTTGGTTGTGATACTATAATACGACTAACAGGGACTATTTGTGAAGTCCTGGTCGGGCCGACTTCTTTAAGTTTCTCAAACGTAGCATTTTCTTTCGAAATCGACTGCACTGAGGAATCAGTCTCCTCAGGAGTCTCTGGATCAAATGATGTGTCAGAACCAGATCTTCCTCGTTCCTCCATCTTTAAACTATTTTTCTTCTGACCCATCCATTTCTGTAGTAGATCATCAGCTGTAAGTGAATCTAGCTCAAGATCGATGTCCCCTAGGGACTTGCCCTTCTTTAACGTCGCCTTCCTCTCTTCTCTGGCTACGTCATCCGATTCTGAACCCGAATAACTCTCAAAGCTTTCATCTTCATCTCCGATATCATCTAATGCAGTTGCTGACGCTTGTTCGTACCATTCGTCGATTCGGGTTGTGACATCTAATGAACGTAAATTTGAGTCTGATCGATGTGGCCTAACAACATCCTTTGCAGCTGCTTTCGACCCGAGTCGTTTACGGTGTCCTTGTTTCTTCTTCTTCTTCTTTCCTTTCTTTTGTAGCTCTGGACTCATTTTCGCCCATTCTAATAAGTCATCAATGTCTTTAACCTGTTTCCCTTCAATGATACACCCCTCCTCCTCCATCTCTTTTCTTCGTAGTCCTTCCGTAAACCTACAAAATATAAAAATCTCAATTTACGAAATATTACTTGACAAACACTCGGGGGGGGGGGGCACAAATTGGACTAATTTTCTGATCTATCTCGGTTTTCTATCTTAGCAATCACTGCACATTATGTAACGAGTTACTGTGAATGATTTCCCATTAAGTCTTTGTACTCACAGTTTGTTTTCCCATTGTCAAGTCACTGGAAACATGAATTTTGAGCTGTTTCGTGAACGGGGTTTTACTTGAGCCATCTGCCATCATCACTATCAAAAGGACTAAGCAAAAGTGGAAAATTTAGGGGCTGCAGACATATTGATTTCTCCCCAACGACGTAATTTGGACGTTTTCGTTTAGATCCCCCTCCCCCCCCCCTAAATAACGTCCATGACCTAAATTTCGATAAAAACAACATTTTTCGACCATTCTTTAGTCAAATTTTGTGTATGTATGATTATGAGTCGTAGCCTGTGTGCAGCCTCAGCACGCAGGATAATGAGTTGTAGTTAGAGCGTCTGGCAGGTCTATCAATAGTGATATATTTTATTCATTCTTAGACTAGTTCACACAATGCCGGCACCGGCAAATGCTGAAAACGGCGACAAATGTGACGGTAGCAAAATTTTAGCTAGCGTTCACACGATACCTGCACAATTTGAAAACGATAGGAAATTTGACGGCAACAAACTTGTTGCAATCTCCCCAAGAATTTGATGCCAAAGACATGTACCTACACCTCAAGAATCGATAAACCTCGTTTCGAAAGCGTCGAAAAATGTTCCGTTTTCATTGCCGTTTTCAAACTGTGGCGGTTAGAGTTTCGTTTTCAAAATCTACCGTTTTCAAAATCTGCCGGCAAAAAATGTGCCATTTTCATGTCAACGGGGGCCTATCCGTCACATTCTTCACCTTTTTCAAATTGTGCCGGTATCGTGTGAACGCAGTCTTAGATAGGTACCTCTTACAGACTCCAAATACGTTCTGCACAGCAAAGACGACAAGGACAACAACTTCATCGTTGAAAATAATCGGTTGATTAATTGCATGCTTCTAGATTTATTCATTTATTCATTTATTCATTTATTCATTTATTCATTTATTCATTTATTCATTTATTCATTTATTCATTTATTCATTTATTCATTTGTTCATTTATTCATTTATTCATTTATTCGAATCTCGTACTCGTTCTTTTATTAATGCATTCACTCTTTCACAAAGTAGTCCAAGAATCTTTCAACCTGGTTCCCAAGGGTATCTGTTGTAAGTCTAGGCTAGCCCTCAACAGATACCCTTGGGACGTGTTGTCAAATTTTGGCAAATTTTGGCTTGAATAATTAGCTAACTCGCAATGATATTCTGTTTGAAATGATATTCTAAAACTACTTACTTTAATCTCTGGTCTCGAATTTTTTCTGCGATCGTCTTAGGCCCGTCGAGAGAACTCCTTGACCGTACTCTCGTGACGTCTGATTTGCTTTTCTTCAATCCCAATTTTGGCGACACTTGCTGAGTAGGCGTTTCATTTTCGCCAATCGGCGGTCGTTGATGCGACAGTTTCTTACGTAATTCTGGCGTTCTGACTCTTCTGTCCAAACTAGGAGACTCGGTTCCACCTCCAGAATACCTACAAAGAAGGCAGGACAGCTTTGATATCCCAAAACTCTAAATCTAACAAGGAACTTCGCTCGATCCGGCCTCATTTGGTATGGTCTTGGTCACTTTGAAAGATATATTACCTGGGGAGTTGGGACAAAACAATGCATTTCGCTCCGATAAACTGCAGGCGAATGCCTTTAAAAAACGTAGTTTGGGTCATGCATAGGACCACTATTCAAACTCCCTGCACTCTCTGATAAATATGAAGGTTTATAGACTAAACTAGGGCATATTTTCTAACACTAGCATCAGTTACTTTCGATTGAGACGCCAAGAAAAAATGACTAGCGTTGGTAAACAAAGGAATTTCTTAAGACGATAAGTTAAGCCCAAAAGTCAAGGAAACAAAGGAGCATAGGTGGCTAGCTCACTTGAGTTGCCTGCGAAAGGGAGATCTTTAGAAAAAACACATGAGTATGTACTGAAAGTAGAAGAATAAATCGGAAAGTATGCTGCCGGGATTTGTTATCTAATTCAAGAGCTTTGCATTGAGTAGATCAATTATGCATAAAAATATAGGAGAGTCGTAATCTTTACTGTTTAGCTTCTGAATTAGATAACTAAAATCCCAGCGACACCTGTTTAGGTCACTCTCCTTCGCAGAGGCTGTATTACCGGAGGACGGATGAAATACGTACCGGAGGACGGATGAAATACGGATGAAATGATCTTTGCTCCTTCGGAGCTTCACGTTCTGCTCGTTTGCAAACAACAGCCTCTGCGACGGAGAGTGTGTTTAGGTTTAGCCTTCTACTTTCGATACAAACACATGTCTTCTCTTGGTAACCCTCCTTCGCAGGTAGCTTGAGTCTGTTAGTCACCTCAAGCTATCGTTTGCAGTCTGCTCTGTTTGCATTTCGAGACTCGACTAATCTACATTAGAAATCCTTCAGATCCATTCAAAAAGTCTCTTATTTCGCTCAACAACAAAAACAACAACAATGAGCCCAAGTTAGAGGGACTGATGTAATGAGTCTAGAAAACCCTTTTATTTTCCTTGCTAATCTCTTTGTACGGGTGTGTCAGTCATAAACAAGGGATGCTATGGTAACAAAATCTGTCCTTTCACTCGTGGGCCCGGAATACCCACATCTAAGTGCCCCACGAGAGGTCAGATGTTTGTGGGGGTCCTGGTGATCGAAAAGCAGTCAAATTTTCGCTGGGAGCTCAAATTTTGTTCCGAGGGCAGCATAATTTTTGGTGGAGAACTGTATCTGGGTGGAAATAATTCTCAAATTTCTTCCTGTAGTTTGCACAACCTGCAACCAACTTGTGAGGCGGTTTGTACCGGGGAGATTTATGTCTTGTCCCGGGGCAGATTTTGCTTCATTTTTCACTATGAAAATCACTGGGGTAGAATGTGCCGGACACTTAGACTCCGTTCACACGATACCGGCATAATTTGAAAACGGTGAAAAATGTGACGGATAGGCCTCCCTTCACACGAAAACGGCACATTTTTAGCTGGCAGATTGTGAAAACGGTAGGTCTTGAAAACGGAACTCTAACCGGCACATTTTCGAAGCGGCATCGTGTGCACACCCGAAAATGATGAAAACGGAACATTTTTAGACGCTTTCAAAACGAGGCTGACAGATTCTTAAGGTATAGGGTACATTTCTTTGGCATCAAATTCTTGGGGAGATTGCAATAAGTTTGTTACCGTCGAATTTCCTACCGTTCTCAAATTGTGCCGGTATCGTGTGAACGTAGTCTAAGACGAACGGGGGGTGTCCCAAAGAAACCAAATAAAATAGTAACATACCTTGGCAGTATATTCGAAGACGATCTTATAACCTTGGCGTTTTTCTTCGGTACTCGCGATCGGACGTCCGGTGAGTCTCCCCCACTCGTCCATGAATCAGAGGAGTCAAAATTAGAGCCAGAGGCTCGGACTCTTCGAATTTCCGGAGCAGGAGAAGAATGTACCAGATCATGTAATGCTTGATAAAGATCGTTTATTTCATAAATCGAAGCTGGTTTCCTTGTACCACTATCACTGACTGTTGTCCTACGAGATGCTGTTGATCCTTTACGCGGAGTGATGGTCTCAGGAAGACTGCTACTGTCATCCATAATGTTAGATTACTTTCTGGAAAGAAACAAAAGTTGTTAAAATGAAGGGTGAAAATTCCTCAAGAAATAACCACGTCCTTTTGGACAAATTCATGGGTTCGACGTTGAATTTATACGTCCAGGCTTTAGAGAAATTTTGTGAAACTCTGAGTCTTTTGACTAACTCGTGTCTCCACTTAATTTAGACAGTTCTGAGTTTAAACTTTGTTTTGGACGTTGAGGCCATTATGAATTTGCATGGACAATGGATTCATTTTTCTTACTTCAACGCTATACCACCCCCGGCATCCAGCTTGGTTTAAAGAAAATAAAAAATATAAAATAAAGAAATTTGAAGTTGATTTTCAGCATCTTATAATTTGTACCCAGGTAATCTTACAGTTTATTGGTTGATTTTATTGTAGCAACTTGTATTTTACAAATAAAATTGAATTGAATTAAATACAGGCTACACTTCCAACTGACTTTCAAACTTCAAGATCGATTTTATAAATATTTCATGTTTGCTGTCTAAATCTCTTTTAAGCCAGACATTTCTTGAAAGATTTGTTCCACCTTACATCCTTTCTCGCTGTTGCTTTATTTTAATTTCTTTCACCGTTGACATGGCAGGTTTGGGCAAGCTTTCAGCCGTCCTGCGTAACCATAAGCGTACGGGAAGATAAAATCTGGGGTGGCTGCCTGATAAGAAGTCAATTGTTTACCGAATTTTTTGCCTGACTTAGGGTGGATTTTGCCCGAGAAAGGTTGATTTTGGTAAATTTTCCAACGTTGGGGGGGGGGCTGCCGCTCTCCCAGCCCCTGGCTCCTACGTCTATGTGCGTAACTGTCTGAGGTGCAACCTTGAAATGGAAGTCTGACTTATTAAAATCTTTGTTTCTTTTACAAAATTTGCTTAGTAAACAAGTTTACAAACACATGAAATTTTCTGTATTTGGCAATTTTTCGTTAGTTAATTTCGGCCACCTTTTTCACTCATTTCTAGTCTTATTTGAAACTTTAAAAAGTCAGTGCATCATTTTTTTGCAATTCTGTTCATCTGGTAAGTAACTTTTCAAATCTAACAAAACTAACGACCCTCCTTTTCCTATCATGTCATTGAGCCGAGTGACTCTCTGTTGTAAAATACAAACAATAGACTTATGCCCGAGTCACTTATTTCCCTGCGTCTGCGTTCTTTGACTTTAACTTGAGTGACACCCAAAGTCAAAGAACGCAGGGAGACAAGGGAATTAGAGAATAGCTGGAGTTGTAAAACTTTACCGTTGTTAAAGATGCTGTTTATGGACAAAACTAGCGAAAATATGGAAAATTGGAGGGCCTTGAAGCGGTGAAATTATGCATAAACATGCTTCAAACTTCACAGTGAGCTTCTTCCAAAAAGCAACATCTTTCTCCTTTTTTGCAAGCACGAAACGAAAGACGCTGTTTGTTAAACAAATACGCGATCCAGTCGCTTGCTATTTGCTTGTAAACACCGAAGATCGATTAGCAATATTTGAATGGAAATTTGAAGTCGTCAACAATTTCTTCGCTGCTGTGTTCTCTCCAATAAAGGAGCAGAAAAAGATGACCTGAGTATCGTTTCTCCACAGAGTGATATCATTTTTTACAAGGAGAAAAACACAGCCAAGGGGTAGCAGCCCTGGTAGCAGTGGCAGTTGCCCCCTAAAATCTTTAGAAAACTGCAGAAAGAAGCGGAAATCAGAGTGATTTTTATCAGCTTAGGAGATATTTCCGTCTTTACCCCCCATAGAAAATTTTGAATTGTGTACGGCCATGTTTTATCGAGATTTCTGGTAAAAAAGAGGGCCAAAGAGGATTTTTACCAACGATTTGAGATGGATTCGAGCCATGTAGCGAACGACTGGCTCCTTGGCAAAACAAAAATTGCTGTTTACTTGTAGAACAGAACGGCTTTGTAGTTTCATAAACATTGTACGGAAAGTTAGTCATTCCAGAAGGATTGCAGCCCTCTCTGTCTGTGACGTTGGCTTTGTCAACTGCGAGTTTTTGCAGTGGGAAGTGAGCAAGGAAAGGAGGAAACACAAAGTCTCTTTTACAGACAGGAAGCCTCTGATTCATCCAACATATCATCAGACAGACAGAGTCAGAGTCACGAGGACATAAAACATGAAATCAAAAAATTTCCCCAAACAACTAACAAGTCATATTTACAGTCCTAAAGACCTTTGGACGAAAGAAGACTGCATGTGCAAAGCTTCATTCTTGGCAACGCTCAAAGTAATGTGGAAAACAGAATAACAGATTCTACTGTATCCTAAAAAAATAGATAATGTAATCAAGGAATTTGGTGACACAGGCCATTATGGCCCTCTACCTTTTTAAGGGGCCTTTGCAACCGGCATGCTTTGTGAACACATCCTTTTGTGGTTTCTTTGTTGTCGCCATATTAATGGTCCACTAAAAATGGCCGACAACAAAGAGATGGGCACGTGCAAAAGGTTTGCCGGTTGCAAAGACCCCTTTAAAACATTTTATGTTTAAAAGCTTTATGCAAGAACTTTATAATCTTCAGACAATACACAAACTCTTTTCTCTTATCAGCGTCTAATTTCGACAGGCAAATTTGGTTTTGCTTTCTCTTGATTTTTAGAATTTGTTACAGCTACCAGTTGCGTTAGATTTCTACGCAATTTTTAGGTTGTTATAGGCTAGTTTAAGGGCTTAATCTAGTATATGCATACAAATTTATTCCATGGGGGTCAATTTAGGGGTATCAAGTGAAAACTCTATGCTCTCTGGCTTTACATCACTGTCTTTATGGCCAACGCAACATTTTGCCAATATTACAATTATTTGATTTAACCCCAAAATTCTTGCAAATTTCTACGAATTAATGATAAAAAAAATGAATTCATTGACATTCAGCCCTCTTCTCGCACTGCTTTAGTTTTCGTTGTGATAAAAAATCAAATACATCAGGTTGTTTTTGTATGGTTTCAGCTAATCCAAATTTCGTGTTGTCCATCCGTCTTGAAAGTGTGATAAATCCTTCTTCTCTCTCGGTAAAACTTTGATCTTTCCTTGGGTGTCATTGCAATTTGCAAAATGCCAAAATAATCTACAACTTATCAAACTGAGCAGCAAAGTCAACACGGGGAGTCAACATTTTAGGTTATCAAAGTTAATAAATATTTCAAAACTCACCTTTGCACTTTTTTATCAATCTATTTTCTCATCGATATTGGCCACGATCCCATTTTCCAAATAGAGATTTCATAAAACCACCTTCGTGAAAACTCTTCATACAAGATTATTCGATGTGGTAATCAAAGTAGTAAATAACTTATTCGAATCAACAAAATTTTGTTAACATAAGAGTTGCCCTACAATAAACTGCCTTTTTTCACACAGAGAGTTGCCTCCATGACTAGAAAAACATGAACAGAGCAATTTTTCATGGACGGGGGTTTTGCAGATCTCATATCCAAAGGGTCCCTCGTTTCCTGATTACGTTTTTTCTTGAGCTTTCCTAACCTTTGCAGTAATGCAAGCCAAAAGAAACTCGAGAAAATCAACGAGAGGGCCTTACGACTAGCACTATCAGATTATACTTCATCGTACAGTAGTCTTCTCGTCAAGGCCGAATCTACTACAATTCATATTCATTCTATTAGGCTATTGGCGCTTGAAATTTACAAAACTTTCCACAACTTGAATCCAGCTTTTATGAAAGACTATTTTCTTCCAAAATCTACTGGGTATGATCTTCGAAGAAATGACGTTCTGTTCGTTCCTAAAATCAAAACTACAAATTATGGTATAAAATCTATTAGCTTTTTGGGTCCAAAGATTTGGAATTCTCTTCCAAATGAGATAAAGTCATCCAAAAATGCAAATCAATTCAAAATTCTCATAAAAGATTGGTATTTCGATAACCAATGCGCCTGCAACGCTTGCAGTCAATAAGTTCCATAATGCAATCTCTAAAATTGCTTCATGTTAGTGTATATTAGTGTCCACACTATTGTAAAACTAACATTAAAAAAGGNTGTTAAAGTAGAAAAGAGCAGGAGCCTCTGCAGTTGCATTACTGTTTCAAAATCTCCTAAGGAATTGGACCAAAATCTTTGTTTTGGTTTCTCCAAAAATTGGGAATTTCAATGATTTCAAAACTTTTGACAAAGATAGCTCAAGAATGACAAATGATATCAGCCTCAAATTTACAATCCTAATTAAGTATGAAGTACTGCATGTGCTGGACCTCAAATACCTAACTTTAAAACCCTTTTAGTAAATAATTGATCATAAATTATTGATGCGGCGAGCACCAATTTTCAGCACTTATGATAAATTTGATTTTTTAACAGGTTATAAATATCTGCCATGCAGTTTTGAGGTCCAGCACATTCAGCATGTCCTATAGATGCTTCATATAAAGTTTCATTAGCATACAACTAGTCTAAGAAAAATTATCTTTGTCAAAAGCTTCAACACTACACGCCACTTAAAGCTAATTAATTATGCGCATACATTAGTTTTTTCAGAAATTTTTCAAAATATTAATCTTTTATCTTCATACCCTTCATATTATCACAGAACTTTGAGGGAAAAAGTTGAAATGACAAAATTAGAATTTTTACCCTACTAGCACCTTAAAAAGGGCTTGCAGAGTGTCAAAATATTTTGGCGTGACCTGGCTGGGAAAATGAAAGCTGGAAATTACATAAGTTCCTAAGTTTTTGTAATCCAGGTAGCCCGG
This sequence comes from Aurelia aurita, assembly GCA_004194415.1. Lineage (NCBI taxonomy): Eukaryota > Metazoa > Cnidaria > Scyphozoa > Semaeostomeae > Ulmaridae > Aurelia > Aurelia aurita. The sequence goes on along the minus strand of REGM01000023.1, from coordinate 529,001 downwards.
TTTCTTAATTTTTTTGAGAAATCGATTCTAGAAAGATATCACCCCTTCAAACAGGGGTTTCTTTACGAATGCAATTGCCCCATATTGCCCATTTTCTTCATGTAGGTGTGGTCTCTGTGAAGGAGAACCCAATGTCACGTGGATGGAAATATGCAATTGCCCCATATTTCCACGTCACATTGGAATAGTGCTCACATAATGTCGGTCATTCAAACAGAGAGCTCTTAGCCCTCTCTCAGCCCCCAAAACGGGGGGGGGGGCTATTTGTTCATTGCCCCTTGCTTTCACAGCTTTCACTTAGAAATCTGCAACATTTTAGAGATGGTCCCTGCGAAGGAGAAGTGTTCACGTGACATTGTAACATTGTTCACATGCCTGCCGCTTCTAAATAATGGCGGTCATTCAAAACAGAGATCTCGAAGGTAATCAGATGTGAAAATCGGAGCCTGTGAAAATAGATGAAAAATAAATCAAGAAATTAATCCAGAGATTACTACGAAGTGTTTCCGATGATCCGCTGGGTCAGCACCCAACTGATTAGGACATCGGTTGCCTTTGACCCTCAGTGAAGAAAGCTGTGATCATGTAATGATGATCAGCCCAAGCGAAGGATTCATTTGCCCCTGTTGTATGGTTTGCCTCGCGACATCTTCCTTGCTACAAGATCACTGGATTCGTTTTCACAATTCCCCGCACGAAACAGAAAAGAACAGCGGAAAAACAAAACCCGATTTGAATGAACGACCCAGATTTGTACAGTTTTCCGGTGAATGGAATTCTTCTAAAGATCAATCAACGGAAGTATCGAACAAGCAAATGAGCAGGTCTTCTGCAGGTGAAAATCACCAGGTAGGGTATTAGGACCGCCGGGAAACTGTTGTTCTTTTTCATTATTTATTCATTTGTTTTTGTTTAACTTTTCATGCTTGCTTGAGCTCATTTGCTGAGCTCAACAGCTCAGAACTCAGTTCATGCAATCTTTTCTGAACAGCTGAAGGAACATTGCTTTTTGTTTTTAGTGGAGGAATTCTAAACAAATTTTACCCATTTTACAATGCAAACAATAAGTGTCCTTGATTGTTGATATAGTGGCCTGTCCTCTTCATATTCGCTTTATCCTTGATTGGCTGATATTTGTTTTGAATACATTGATAGAAGGAAGACCCTGAAAAGCTTGTGATAATTATCCTTCAATACCTTCTTTTCTATCATTATCAATGAAGGGTCGAAGCATAAATGCATCAAGAGTATGACATAAACATTAAATATTAAGGGTAAATATTAACATGGAGATAACAAAATAACATTTAGCCTACCAAGGCACTAATTCAAACCCAAACCTAACTGTACACTATTCTGGGGAATTAACTTTCATTACTACAGGGGTGTGCCCACCAAAGTAATTTTTTCACCCAGCTCCAGAATTGTCCTATCAAATCAAGACGATTATCTGTCTCTAGAAAATCAAGGGAGAGTATAACCAAAATGTGCAAATTAGATCATGTTACAATGACATAATAACCCACTCTAAAAAAAGAGCTGGTTTCAGAAAAACTGGCTTCATTCGATGCCCAGCGCTAGATAACACTTGTACCCAGAAAATGAAACCCAGAATAGTGGCATATCCCAGTCAGACAAGAACCCCCCCTGGCCAAAATACTTGCTTTACAGTATGTAATAATTTGTATTATAATACAAAATTGTCACTAAAATTATTCCCAAGGATTCCTTTCAAGGAAGCATGTTTCAAAGAATCATGATAAAATCTATAATAAAAAATAGGATTGCTAAACCAAATAAAAAATATTTGAATGACCCAATATAATTGCCTCATCTGCACCTAAAACTACAAGGTGCATTTTTCTAATGAGCTCTTTGTAACTACCAAAAGATGTTGGGGTGCAGGTGCCAAAATTCAGTTGAAAAAATTACAGCTCAAATTTTCGAAATTTCTTAACTTTTGTGCATCAAGAATTTTTGCCGGTAATCTCATGTGCAACCTCAGGAATATTGAGGCTGCAGACTTAGATAAAGGGTTGACCTCAATGTTTCTCTGTTCTGAAGATTTTGAAGCTTACTGATTTGCTGCACAAGCTGCGTCCCCTTGCCCCGTCAAAGTCAGGGGCGAAAATCGTGGGGGGGTATGGAGGAGTGTGACACCCCCCCAATCTCAAATATAGTGGATTTCGCAGGGCAATTGAAGATCTCGCAGGGCAACGAGAACATATTTTATAATAAGACAAATATGAAGGGAGTCGACCACTCTTTCAAATGCAACTTGTGGATTTCGTTAAGAAATTTTGAAATTTTATGTTTCCATACAGCCAAACTCGCATAAATCCGATCGCTTCTGACCAAGAAAAACAATCCGACTTGCACGAACTCCGATTTATGCGAACTAATTTGAAAAGAAAAATACGGATGGGACTTTCAAGTCTCTTCATTTTTTTCCGACTTATGCAAATATCCAAATTATGCGAACCCGACTTACGCGAGTATGACTGTGTTATCTACATTAAATGTAATAATTNAATGAGCTCTTTGTAACTACCAAAAGATGTTGGGGTGCAGGTGCCAAAATTCAGTTGAAAAAATTACAGCTCAAATTTTCGAAATTTCTTAACTTTTGTGCATCAAGAATTTTTGCCGGTAATCTCACGTGCAACCTCAGGAATATTGAGGCTGCAGACTTAGATAAAGGGTTGACCTCAATGTTTCTCTGTTCTGAAGATTTTGAAGCTTACTGATTTGCTGCACAAGCTGCGTCCCCTTGCCCCGTCAAAGTATCCACAATGATGGAAATTGGAGAAAGGGTGCTGAAAATAGACCTTGAGACTGAGTCTCAGACCCTACAATGCTTTTAGTGGTTCATTTATTTTAGAAGATAAGAAGTAAAGGCGACTGTTCAGTTTGACACACATGATCTATTATGGATAGGATTTTGTGAAATCATCTTTCTTGGGAAATGTAAACTTGGAGATAAGATTCAGCCATTTAAATGAAGACTTCTTTTGTGGTTTATCACCATTTGAGATCATGTATCCTTCTGTCAAAACATCAATTGACTTACATATCTATCTATCTTTCTTTTATGGTGCAGAACCTTAAGCAGCTTTTTAATCCCTATTGTAGCAAGAATAACATTACAACTTTCATTGTAGCAAAGAATAACATTAAAATACAGCATGATAAGATTTAGCCTGTTTTCTTCAACTGATTCAAAAAGCCCCTTCCCAAAGTCAGCATTTTGACAAGAAACATTTATAGGCATTTATAGGCCTGCTTAAAATCATTGAACCAAGCATAGGCCTTTTTACCAAGTAGCAAACTAGATTTGAATGATCAATTCTTTCTGGCAAATGGTAGAAAGTCAAATTCAATCTCAATTGTTTGGACTTCGAATAATGAAGATTTACCAGATTGATCGGCTTTTTCCCTAATCTGGTAAAAATAAAAACGTCCATTGTCAAATCTTAGACTCATAGCCCATTGTTTTATTGAAGTTGTTGCTGTTTTGTGCCCTCTAACATTAGGAGGTTGATGAATATATGGATTTTTTCAGAATTTTTCTATAGCACAGATTTTCAAAGGAATGGGCAGTTAATCAATCAGTAGACTTTCTTCTATATGTATTCAAATGATGGGACTAGTAGTGAGGCTCCTTGAGTTGCAGATCAACAGTTGTATGATTTTGCCTGTTATTTGATCTGTTCACCATGTGTAGTCTTTAACCTTGTGTCTTTGAACAAAGAAATCAGATATTCCTGTTAATCCTTGAAGCTTAACAGGTTAAATAGCTATTAATCTTCATCACAATTACTTGGTTTGACCTTCTTCAGATTGTAACCTTTTGCTGAGTTGTAACAATTTTCACTGTCAATATCAAAGCTATTCTCAGTCATTTTCTACCCATACTTTTTACAAAAGAAATCTTGGAGCCCCTATGAAGAGAAAATGAAAATTACATCTCAAATTCTCAGGAGGAGTAATGCAAGATTTGGGATGGTCAGGTGATTCTGTTAGAATTCAGAAACTTTAGGGGAGAGGTTGCCCCTGGCCCCGAGATATTGATGTTGCTGCAGAATGGTTTGTTGAAACAAAAATTCCTAAAATTGGGGTACCCAAACTGATGAACGAATGATAAACTGACAAACGGGGGACTTTATATACATGACCAAGAGCCCCAAAAATGGGGCAAATCGTATCCTCTGTTGGGAATTCCCCAACCATCCTGGGGACCCATCCCCCCCAAGGGCATGAGGCATGCATAACATGATGATACCAGAAATGATAAATTAATTATATATAATATGACTTTCTTGTTTAAGGAAATTTGAGATATGCCTAGCTTTCCTTGTTGCCTTCATTTGTCATTTTAATTTCCAAACAATATGCACAAAGATCTTTTGCTCAAAGAAATATGCTAAATGTAATTTGCAATTAAATGAAATTTCCAAAGCAGTGTCAAAATCTAAAGAAGCATTCAATCAAAATTGATTATATTTGATATAGGAATGCTATCATATGTTTTGAAAAGCTATGGTTGCATATCATTCAGTTGTGTCTTGGAATGCAATATCTGTAATTAGAATTTTATATGGCTTTTCATTATCCTTTAAGTGCTAGTTTTGCAAAGCATTTGAACAGATTGATATCCTTGTCCAAAGAGAGATGGAAACATTATATTGATAAGGATGTTATTCAATATGTGCACAGTTTGAAAATATTCTGTATGCAGATTCAACTTCTGGAACCAGTTTGATGTTTGCTATCTAATTCTTCTCGTTTTCTTCAAAAGGAAAAACGACAGATGTTCCACATTTTCAGAAACTTGAGTGTACCAAAACCCACATTTTGTGATTTTTGTGGAGATATTGTTTGGGATGAATCAAAGCAGTGCAAAGGTAAATATTTATTTTCAAATCTCTTTAGTTTTGTAATTTATGGAAATCGCCCCATGTTTAGAGTTGTTCTAGTTCTACCAGGTATCAATATGATATGCAGAGTAGCAAATTCAAACTCGGAATTGTACATTGTAGATTTAAAGACAGCTGTGATTCTCAAACTGCTTGATTATTTTTTATTTTGAATTATAATCAAAATTGTTTTTCCTCGTTTTGATTTATAATTTGTACGATTTCATGATAACTATGATTTCATTTCTAGCCTGTGGATTCCTCTGTCATATGGATTGCTCTCCATTGGTGAGTAAATAAAATAAAATATTTTAGATGAGATGCAATTAGACTGCTAATTCTCATATAAGCAACTCTTGAAGAGGCACACAAGTAAAGTTAGGAGCCAAATTAGTGCCAGTGAAATGGACTACTGGATGAGTAAAATAAAAACGCACAGCATTTGAAAAAACACTGCTCCCTGAATATCATAGCAATAATATTGAAAAATGTCTTGTTTCATAGCCGATGTGTTCAATTAGATTTAGAAATTTACCCGGCTCTAATCGGTCATTTCTTCCCGTGGCTATGGGAGATTTTCTGCAGAGAGCCCCTTTCAAAACCTGCAAGAACGAGTGAAAATGACGACCAGGATTTCTTCGGTTTTCCTGCCCCACAGCAATGACAATTGCCTGTGTTACCACATATTATCGTCTTGAGGGGATGGAATCCCCCTTAAATAAATTTGTTACACTAGTGGGGATGACGTTTTCATTCTCCCAAGTGGATAACACGTTCTAAAACGTGTTCAAGTCATCGTTGCAAGGCAGAAATATCAGGGAAATTTGGTCGTGAGTTTAGGCCATTTTTCAAGGTTTTTCGAAGGGACTTTCTCGAGAAAATCCCTTATAAAATCAGAACGGAGTGACCGATTTCAGCCAGGAAAAATTCTAAAATCAATTGAACATTTCAGCTATCAAATAAGATATCAAAATTTAGTATTGCTCTGATATTCAGGAAACATTAGCCTTGCAAACGGCGTGCGTTTTTTCTGACTCACCCGGTTGTTATTTTTTATTTAATATTTACTTGAAGTACACATTAAGCACAACAATATCAGACGTTAATATTTTCAGGTATTTTTTGCAACTTAAAAATTTACGGGAAAGCATCTGTGCTGTTTAAAAATGTGGGAAAAATGTAATGTCTTGCTCACAAAATATTTGCAAGGAAAAGAACATTTCGAGAAAGCTACTGAGTGAAATAACATTATATTTTCAACCAAGTTCATTTCAACAACCATTGCTGGGGATGAGAATTTCTAAACATTTCCACGAGAAAACATGTAATAAAAGAAGATTTGTGATTTTGTAACATTTTGTATCATGAATGATCATCTTTATATTCGTCCGATATTTTCTGAAAAAACGTCCGAGGTTTCATGAAAAACGTCTGACAACTTTTTGTCCAAATGTGATTCCTGACAGATAGAATTTAAAATGATTTTAAATTATGTGGTATCCTTCTACTTTAATAAGACCTTTGAGGATGAGAACGCGAGAAAATAGAAATAAGATAAAAAGGGAGTCAATAAGAAGCTTTGGCTCGCTAGTTAGTCTTGTTGAGTGCCGGGGGGGGGGGGTACTTAGTATATTTTGCTGACGGGATGTGCACTTCTTTCCGGGTATCGTTTTCGCCTCTTTTTTCTAAAGCCGGGTATCGAAAGATGTCAATTTTTCTAAAGCCGGTTGTCAAAAGGGGTATTTTGTTAGCGGGTTGTTATTTCAATGTTGCACAGTGTATTTTCTACGTTTTGGAGTATACTTTTCGCCATTTTCTTCTAAAGCCGGGCATTATTTGGAGGGGAAAACTCTACAGCCGGGTGAAAAAATTATTTTTTGGAGTGCACACCCCCGTACTAATGAAGTCAAGTACCTTGAGCGCGATCAATTTTTTGAGAACAATGTGTTTGTATACTGAGTGTGCCAGAAAAAAGTTCCTACATTCGACAGGCCACGAAAAATAGTACATTTGGGCTTACACTGGGCCGATTTTGCAGACTACTTCGTTAATCTTTTACACTGGGCCGATTTTGCAGACTACTTCATTAATCTTTAGCTAATGCCTTAATTTTTAAGCAGTGGTGCTTCCCGAGATATAAGCGATTTCTTGAAAACTTTTAAAAGATTTGATGGTTGTTTTCGTAGATTTAGGCCGTATCCAAACCAAGAATTTTCGATAAATCTACCGGGTGTCCCAAAAATAAGTATACAGATTTGGTCAAGCCTAACGATCAGAATTTAGCATGAATCAATCCGAAATCATTTTTAAAACATTACTCGATAGTTAACTTGAACATAGATACCTTGTTTGTTGATATGGGTGCTTTGAGAGTAGAGATATAAATCTTCAAAGGACAAATTTTCCACCACCTCCCAACCAGAGCTTTGGCGTTTTGGCCTAAGCAAATTCTTAAAGCACAGCGAATAAGTCAACAATAGACTTGGACAAATTTGAACCAGGAGGAGAAAAATTAGAAACTGCACAACAAATGCGTTTCACAAAATATAATGCATGTGAATCTTATTATCAAGGGAGCTCCAAAGTAAATTTTATTCATTTTAAGTGAAACAAATTGTGAATATTGCTTAGGCCAAAACGCCAAAGCTCTGGTTGGGAGGTGGTGGCAAATTTGTCCTTTGAAGATTTATATCTCTACTCTCAAAGCACCAATGTCAACAAACAAGGTATCTATGTTCAAGTTAACTATCGAGTAATGTTTTAAAAAGGATTTCGGATTGATTCATGCTAAATTCTGATCGTTAGGGTTGACCAAATCTGTATACTTTTTTTTAGGACACCCGGTATTATCCTTCGGATAATAGCGCGCCGAACAACCTAAAGAAAATCACAAAGTATATTTTGGGCTTGTATGATTTATCATGACCTGTAAAATGCGGAACCTTTTTCTAGCGCACTTGGTACATGTTATGTTCTTCATCTCTGAACCCAAAAGGGTCCTGCCTTTATTGTTTCCAGTTCACAATTTTGTGCTGTCAAAATCTCCTTTCAAACTGTATGACTTATTCGCCTGATCTAAATTTCGTAGATTGTAACACTCTGTGATAATTGGGAGAAAGACAAGCAAAGAGCTGCAATGGTTAGTATCATCTTAGAGCTTAGTTTGCATAAAGTTTCATTATTTCAACTTTTCTCAGTTCAGCTCAGCTTTCAACTGTAAACATCCCTTCTTTCATCCCTCCTAGTTAATTTCCCTTCCTTCCTTCCCTTCATTCCTTCCCTTCATTCCTTCCCTTCATTCCTTCCCTTCTTTCCCTTCCTTCCCTTCCTTCCCTTTCTTCCCTTCCTTCCTTCCTCCCCTTCCTTCCTTCCTTCCCTTCCTTCCTTCCTTCCTTCCTTCCTTCCTTCCTTCCTTCCTTCCTTCCTTCCTTCCTTCCTTTCTTCTTCAATCTTATTCTTCTTTCGCTGTTCTTTCTCTATTTTCCTCTCTCTTTCCTTGCTTTACACAAAATATTGGGTCTTTCTCTAGCTCAGCTACTTTTACTTGATGTTTTATCGACAAACATGGAAGAACATGCATCTCCTGCATCCTTGTTCTTTCAAAGTTGGTCTTTGTCTGTCTTTGTCAAACCATGTTGGTAAGTAACCTTACTGATTAAAAACGAGCTCTGTGTATTTGAAGTACTGTTCGTTTTAACTCATCAACCTCGCTCATTAAGAATTTAATTGTGATTTTTAGCGTGCAAAGCATGGCTTGCCCAAAGTACCACAAGTGGTAAGTAAGTTGACAATGACGGAATTTATCGTACTTTTCATACGAGTGATACTTCAACGGATTGTAGATTTGCCAGATAAAGAAATTAAACTATCAAGAATTACATCTGATTGAGTTAGATTCTGTCAGTTGGTATGATGTCAAAAATCACTGATGAGGTGCGTAATCTTGTTTTTGAGGAAAATTTTCCGCGGGAAATTTCAATAGATTTCTATTGCAAATTTGCAAAAAGTTGCATAAAAAATCACTCGTTTACTCCCCTGGTAAAAGTGAGGAAAGAAAGGATAGCTAGTACTTTTCAATAAAACGAAAAAACAAATAAAATAGCTGCATCAACATACTGATTTTAAAAACAAAGCAAGAATTTAGTTCAAGAAAGCTGGTAGAAGATGCTTCTTACACGACAATTTTGTCTTAATTTTGTAAATAATGCATACCAAGGTACATATTTTCTTGCTCCTTCTCCCGGAAATGTTTTGTCTTTCTTCACAGGGGAATCGATTTCTTTTTGTCAGTAGAAGCGAGGCGTGTCATTATTTTTCTGTTTCCATTAACGAAAATTGGAGGTTGATCTTCATAACGCCTTTTTCTGGGAGAATGCTTGCACAAGTTTCGTGAAATGTTTTTTTGTGCTTCTAGTATTCGAATACATGAAATTTGACTTGAAATTGTTTATTTGTAGAATGCACCACCTGCACCAAAGAGTTTCAAGGCACAACTGCGGCATCAAGTATCAAGGTGAGGAATTTTCATATTGGGAAAAATATTCTATAACACTTCATCTAAAAATGTGACAAAGGGACGCGTTGTGTGAAATACAGTAAATGGTTTAAAGGAATGGCTCAAATACTGTTCTGTAGCCACGTGGCTAGAGACTGTACTGTGTTTTGTTGGTAGTTCTCTCGATGGAATGAGCAATATAAAAAGCTCAAGGGTAAGATTAAAAGTGCCCTCTCGTCCCTGCAGAAACTAAAAAACATACTCCCGCAATCGAAATTGAATCAGGTGTATAAGGCACTGCTTGAGAGTCATCTAAGATACTGTGATGAACTATGGGGCAGTTTGTCGAACACAAAGCTTGATCATCTTCAGCGTCTACAAAATAGAGCACGAACGCTAATAGAGGGCTCTAGATTAAAGAATGGGTGGAGCTGTAATTGGCTTTCAGTCTCAAACTTAATAAAATTTGACAGGGCAGTAATGATCTATAATAATGAATGGCCTCTGCCCGGACAACCTAAGCGGAAGACTTATCACCAGATCTCAAATATCTAACTATCCAACAAGAAATCAGTTAGATCTAGATATCCCAAGGCAGAACCTAGAATTCTCCAAAAGAAGTTTTTTCTTTTCTGGTGCAAAAACGTGGAACGAAATCCCATTAGAAATTAGAATAAGCCCCACGATTACCACTTTCAAAAGGAAACTGAAGGAATTCCTACAAAATTAGCATCCTTCCCGAAGCACGATCCCTAGGAAGACCAGCAAATCTTTAAGGTTTTAATTTGTACATATATTTTATAGCGATTATTTTTCTTTTAGTTTATTTAAAATAGCTGATAGGGTTTTTGTGTTAAAATATGATTAAATGAATGAAATGATGTCTTAGATTGGCAAAAATAAGGATCGATAGTGAAATAAGGCAGATTCAAGCTCGCCATAAGTCGTCAAAACTGGACAAAATTTGATCAGCCTTTTAGGCCTTTCACAAACAGCTTCCAAGCAAAAACTATACATATCGTTAGAATGACATGACGGATCTTAATGAAGTAAATTTTCCCTCCTGAGGTAGCTTTTCCACTATGATACCCTAGACTCAATACATGCCGTAGTTTTGCTCTTTGACTGAACTGATAACGCTACAGCTACTGCAGCGACACAACAACAGCAATTCAATTCAATGAGATGAGCGTAAGTTGAGGGCCTTATGCAGTGAGGCTAATGATACCCAGGGCCGTAGGAAGCAGCTGCTGATTTGGGGTGCTGTTGTTCTTATAACAATAGAAAATCACAGATTTGATTTATTCATGTGACGTTGTGCCATTTTTTCAAAATTATTTGGAGGGCTCCAGCCCCCTGCCCTCGTTCATACGTGCCTGATACCTTGCATATTGATTGAAAAAAGCTAGTAGCTCTCATATATACATTTCAGAAAACGTCAAAACATTCTTTTAAGTCACCTGGAACATTAAAATTTTAGCATAGTTTTGACAAACAAAATCTTAGGGTAACAGTCTTAATGCAAAATGTAATATGTTTTCTGCGATTTTGTCAAATGAGCTCTAAAAAATTCCGTCATTTCTAATTGAAGCCTATAAGCATGTTACGTTCTCTAAACGAAATGCAAATTTTGTTAAGACCTTGCCTGATCTGGTTGCACTCTTTTTCAAATGATTCCTAGCATTTCGAGCCCACAAAGTCTCAGGATAACAGTCTTAATGCATAGTGTAATATGTCACCTGCGGTTTCGTCAACATTTGCTATCACATTCAAAGTGCAGGATTTTCGGAGTTTTCATTAGCATTGTTTGTTGACAAATTAGATCTTTTGCTTGAATGTATTTGATTCCGCAATTACATGGTAAAAAAGTAGTTCTTTCGGTTGGGCAAGGTAAAACTACACAAAGATGAGTCCATAGAGCAAATTTTGCGTCAAAAAATGGAGAATTCAATCTTCTGGGACTCCGTCGTAAGTCGTTGAAAAGTCGATGAACCATGAATGAATTGTGAGTACACTGCTTTTTTCTTAGGAACTACAGAAAGACTTTAAGTACTGAAAGTTTCTTAGGGTTTCTCTACTTTCAGCAGTGAGCGTTTCTTGAGAGTTTCTCAAGTTTTTTCAGCAGAAATCACATATAAATTCAGATGGAAAGCTATTTTGTTGAATATGCAGTATACGTGATATTTCATCAAGTGCATCAAATGTGTAAGATTTAACACCCTGTGAATATGAATAATCAATTTCCGACGCTGACCGCGTAATATGTTTTAGAAACGAAATTCTCAGCTCACTATTAAGTTAAGAAACTTTAGCACTGGAAATATAATTAAGAAATTTTGTTCTTTTAGTCTTGAAAATCCGAAGCATATTTTCGCTTGTTTCTTGCAGTTTATTACTCGGTATTAAAGAACGCCAATCAACCAGCATCCTTTGCGCGCTTCGCTTGTTGCCTTTCGACTGCGGCGGCCATTTTAATATGACAACATTCTCTGCAAAGCGTGACCGCAAAGGATGCTGGTTGACCGGCGTTCTTTAAATGAGTAATTTTTGGAAAAAGCATAACTTCACATAATTCATCACAAAGGCACGGTAGGTCCCTCACTGATCCTAACTCGGAGAATGTGAGGAAACTTCAAAGAAACTCTGCAGAAACTTTTGGTGCTGGGAATATGAGGATTTTAAGAAACTCTTAAAGGGAGTACAAAGACCAGCAGCCTTTGCCATCGTTTGTTTTTGTTTTTGTGAATTTCGTACAGTCAGTTATTCTGGAAGCTGTGCAGAGCAAGTCGCTGACTGTGCGCAAAGCATTCTGGTCTTTGTACTCCCTTTAACAGTATGTCAAATTCTTAGTTTCTCATTTAAAAATACGTGCAACTGTAGAATTAACTATTCATCAAAATTACTTTTGACCGTAATCTTGAAATCCGCACACCCATAAACGGATTTTTCATTTCATTTTTCATTTTAAAATTATTTATCCACGGTAGCCCCGTCAGCATAACTGATTTTCAGGGGGCCGTGCCAAAAACTTTACAAATTAAAAATCTACAAGTAATACATAATAATGGTAAAAAGAAACTAATTACAATCAGAATATATACAATCAAAAACTAATTACGATAGTCCTTTATCTTGTTCTTAAAAGAAGATAAAGAGGGAGCTTGCTTGGCCTCGCGGCTAAGTTGATTCCAGATCTTCGCTCCACTAAAAGAAAACGCTTTCTGCCCATTGCTAGTTTTCATGAATGGTACTAGCAAGTCAGTATCGGCATTTCTTAGACTGATAATATTGCGTTCAGAGTTTCTGATAAACAAGTGTGAAAGATAATCAGGAGCGAGATTATTGACAGACTTATACACAACTGTTGCTGTCTCACTTCTAATCAGATCTTTCACAGTTGGCCATTTTAATTCTTTAATTAAAGCTTCGGCAGGAGCATCGTAGCTGCTATTTGTGATAATTCTAGCCGCACGATTTTGCAATTTCTGAAGTTTAACTAGTCGGGACTCAGCACAGTTCCCCCACACAGAACAGCAGTATCTCAAATGTGGCTCAACAATACCTCTATATAAACTGCAAAGAATAAGTTTAGGCAAAAATTTCTTTGCATATTTTAAGAAACCTAATGAGCGGGAAACCTTGGCTTGAACAGATTTAATTTGTTCATCCCACACGAGGTACTTGTCAACTTGGACACCAAGATATTTAATACTGTCTACGAGTTCTACAGGAGAATCATCGATCACAAATGCAGGAGAACCTACAGTTTT
>REGM01000023.1:461940-515717 GCA_004194415.1 Aurelia aurita | reverse complement strand
TCTGTCCAACTCAGTTGGGAATCGATTTGAACCCCAAGATATTTCACGTTGCTTGTAAAAGCTATCCTATCCTCGTTGATTTGAAAGTCGGGACCGACTGTGGTATCATTCAGGCCCAGTTTCCGCAATCGTACTCCAGAACCTAGAATCATGCTTGGAACCTAGAATCACTCTTGTGAAGTATAAAAGAGCAACAAGACTTTAAATGTTTTATTTTCACACTTACAATAATTCAGGTTAGCCAGTGATACTTTATTTTTTTCTGTTTGGGTGATTGTATGCCTTGAAAGATAACTTGATAAAACTTTCAAGGAACGCGTACCTTTGAACTTTTGTTTTGATAAGTGCATACAACAGATAGCCTCACTGCATAAGGCCCTCAACTTACGCTCATCTCATTGAATTGAATTGCTGTTGCTGTTGTCGCTGCAGTGAGGCTGTTGTTGTCGCTGCTGTAGTTGTAGCGTTATCAGTTCAGCCAAAGAGCGAAACTACGACATGTATTGAGTCTATACAACAGAAAGGCTAAAATATTTTTGCGGAGATAGGCTAAAAATTGTCTGTTCAGATCAATCTGAATGAGGTTCTTTGCACTAGAAAAACCCCTAACACGTAGAATACTCTGATCGTTTGATCAGTCCTTATCCTACGGCAACTCGTCAGGTCAGATATAGAATAATCAGATCAGTGCTTCACCTATGGCAAAGAGCAAATAGTACAAATCTAAGTTAGGCCTTGAAAAAAGGAGCATAACGTTTGCTCATCTACAGCATGCTTGATCAAACACGAGAACATTTTAGAAGACTCGATAGCTTATGCTCACGTTTGCTTCATTTTTTCACCGCTGTTCTTTTATGGAAAACATTAAACCTCTTAGAAACTCATCAATAAGAACTATTGTAGATCAATGTAAAGTTTGATGATAAGCATCTTTCATTTTTGCTTCACATTTCCAAGCGGCATCCTTAGCTTCTAACGTGTGAAAGTTCAAACAATTATAAATGAAAGTCGTTTAGTAAACTACCTGTTGTACCCATTCAATGAAACGTTTTCATGAATTATAGAATTTTTATTCTAAAGTATCTGATTGAATTTGATTGCTCTGTTTATGAATAAAGCATAACGATGGAGCAGGAGGTTTGCGAACGTTCGCAGAAATACACTCATTTTTTTATAAGAAGCTAAGGTCTGATGTTGGTAGACAGTTTCTTAAATTGTAGGGCCATTTTACTACTAAAAGTTTCTTATGTGTTTCTTATTATATTGTTAATACCCTAAGTGTAGAGGTAATATATTTTTGTTAGAAAGGCTTCCAAATTACTTTGCAAGATCTCAAAACATGTTGTAACATCATTGTTGTAACTCAAAACAATGCCAAAAAATCCACTATTATAGTACAGTGTCAAAACATTTTCGAGTGACCTGGGAAAATTAAGGCTAAAAATTACAAAAGTTTCTTAGCTTTTTAAATTCAGGTAGGGTGGTTTCTTAAGTTTTAAAAAATTGAGCCTACCGTTTCTTATAAGCTGTTTCTCATAAAAAGAATGAGTGTAGTTTGATAAAAGAACATGCAATTTTTAAGTGCTGGGTAAATCGAAAAAGAGTTCCATGAGTTTAGTTGTAAATACTTCAAAGAACTAGTGATGAAAGTTTTCCTTTAAAATTTTATCAGACGGCTGAAAGTAAAGCTTAGTTACAGTGCAACTTTGACTCAAAAATCTACAGTAGCAGTGTTTGTTTATATCATGTCAAAGCTTAATTATCCAGGAAGTCCAAAAATGAGCAGTAATCTTTGATCAAATCAGATGCAATTCAAAACATTATAGAAAACGAAAGAAATGTAGGAGTCAAAGCTGGCCTTTAAAGCAAGATATAATGTGCAGTATCCCAAAAATCGGTTTGACCCTTGACGCAGATGCTCAAAAAGAGACTTCTTAATCTTGAACTTCTGTTGCACCTCTGAATGTGACAGGAAGACCAAGTCGCGCAGGATGGGGGACTGGAATAGTCAGCGGTAATGCAATGCGTTGAGGCCTGGGACTAGCCAGCTCTTGAGTTGCTAGGGAGGACACCGAGTTATCTTATCTTGTGATCTGCCCTTTAAACTCAATTTACTGGGCGTAGAATTCTCGATTTACATTCGTAACAAAATTAAATGTTGATGATTTTTCCACTTGTCAGGCATCGAAATAATCACTCATTGACCTAATCGGCTGCGGTTTGTTTCAGCGATTTCAAGTCAAGTGATCAGACTCTTGGGAAGTTTGATATTATTCTCCTTTTTGCATTCATGGCACAAGTTTTCGTGGTACGAAATATGTAAAAGAGATGAGAAGATGTTTTATCAAGAGATTGATCACTTGACTTGAATTGGGTGTCGACAAACTCAGCCGAATAGGTTTATTGCTTTTATTATTTGAACGAAAAAGAGTCGGTACTTTTTTAGCACGTGAGGTGGTAAGCCATTAATGAAAGCTGCAACTGTTCCAATTAAGTGCCAGCTGCCAACAAATGAGCAGCTGTCTATATGACACCTGCCATTTAGAGAGAAACTTGAGAAAGAAAAACATTTTCTAGAGTATCTTATATTAGTTCTTTTTCTTTCTTACATATTATCAAGAATTCACCTCACGCAATTCTGACTTGTGTTGGCGTAGTTTTCATGGGGAAGCCGAGAAGATCGAATCCTCAAAAAAAGATTATTTAGTCGGCATTCTCGAGCCAACATTCTCAAACAGTGCTCACGGTCTGTAACAGGTCTGAGAGAGATCCCTTGAAAAAGATCATCCATATACTCGCGCACGCCAGTGCGGAAGTGCAATTGAGGGAAGATATGTTGGAACAAGCAAGTTGTACCAGGTATCAACATGTGGTCCGAATTTTTATAGTGTTTGGGGAGACTTTGATTAGATGTATAAATAGTTGCAAGAATAAGTTATGATAGATCAAGACGGTCCATTTAAATTTTGAGAAGGATTGCTGTAGATTTGATTTGAGAGATAGGCGATGCTTGATTCCTCTGTGTGTTAGAAAATCTATTACTTTGTACGACAATTGTGTCAATTTTGCTTGTTTCGTGTCTGTTAACTGAATAGTTACGTAGTCTTCCTCGATAGAGAATAGAAGTACTTTTTGTGTTGTTTTGATTTCACACTTTGAACCACTGAGTAAGGCAAGTCAGGTGGAAGCTAGCTCCTGACTCGCAACAAGTAGTCTTCTCCAACCTTACATGCTTTCAAAGTAACTGAACAATGTTTTGATATCTTCATCTGCCTCTATTGCAGAAGAAGTTCAGATTATTACTGGGAGAGAAGAGTTAGGAAGATGTAGCTATATCTTACCAAAATAGGTACACTGTGCAAATTTCGAATAGTCTTAAGCCTGTGTTTATTGATGGAATAAGTTGCTGGGACGACTACGCTTTAGCGGACCAGCTTTATGTCATATCTCTCAGGAATGTATTTGACCAAATACCCTAACTAACCCTAACTAACCCTAACTAACCCTAACTTACCCTAACTAACCCTAAAAATCCCTTTTCCAAAACCTAACCCTTACCCCATGACACATAGCTTGCCGATATTGAAAGCTGGTCCGCTACTATAGTGCAGACTAGCCAAGTTGCTTAGTGTCGTCTTCTGACACTGATCACATTGAATTATTTGGTAAGATCCAAAAGTGGAGAACGAAGAGAACATATACTGTACATTTGGTGAAGTTTAAAACTTTAACAAAGAAGTTGTTTTCTATTCTTTGGTTTATGAACCCCCGTCTACTGTTCAAACAGAACCACAAGAATATGAATGAAGCTATTTTCGAAGATATCTATTTTGGAATGAAAGCGAACTTTGACAGCAGTGATAAGAATCTATTTAACGAAAAAGAACATTATTTAAACATTTTAACATAAAAAATTTCAGTGTGGGAAGAAAGGATGTTTCTACTTGTATCTGCTCTAAAAAGGACGTTAAGAATGGATAGTCATTTACTGTGTACTTCGATATGATTTGTTCAATAACAGAAGAAGTAGAATATGAGATAATTATAGACAGGACGATAACTTGCGTATGTTATGGCCAATTTCCTAGAGTTAGGTATGATATTTCTTCACTTTTCAAATGGTTCTAGAGATGACAGCTAATTCTTCGAAATTTGTGACAGTTGAATTATAACTGGAAGGAAAGATGTCGCAAAGTGGTAAATGCTCAATGCATGCCATTTATATTGTTTCTGCATAGTACAGGCCCTTTTAATTGCGTTGTTCTTAAATGTTAGCAACCCAAAATCAAGATCCTTGGCCAGGCTAAGTTCAATAATGGTTGTTCTTATATGCGGGTTTAGACTAAATCAGATTAGAAGATCTAATATTCTGGAACCTTCTGGGAATGAGTAAACCATGGTTGTTGGGTTGATAGCAGGGAGCTATAGAGCTTTCTGGTTCTATAGCTCCCTGGTTAATAGTTACAGCACAGTTACTTCTACTCTGAGACTGTTGATTTGCTCATGGTTTCACAAGAGTGAAGTAATGCTCTGTTACAGTTATTATTCAGATATTCTTTATTTGAATATTGTTATTATTTAGAAGGTTAAAGATATTAAGCTTTCAGGTTGAACCTGTTCCTTAGAAGTATATTGTCACTTAAAGCAGCCTGTTTGTATGTGTTTGTTTGTTAAAGGACTGTACGGAACACAAAGCCTCTGCAAATGTGCCGAAAATATTTGACTTTGTTCGAATGCCAGGTCTTTTTCTGGTTCTATCCTTTTTGTGTGCTTTGTGGTATGGCTTACGTTAAGTATGCTTTGGTTTATTGCAGGTGAAATGAAGACATTTTGGAATAAATTTTTCGTCAAAAATTTTAAACGGTATGGCTGGGAGGAAACCCGGGAACTAACTAAATTCAATTCTGATACCACCTAAAGTCAATCAAGATTTCTTTACCTTTTGAAGAGATGTTTTTTTCTCGAGTACAGTGAAGTCTCGCTTTTAAGAAACCACTTTATAAGAAACTCAGACCCTGAATTTTTGCTAAAAAAACAATAGGAAAACAATAGGGTAATTAAGGGAGAACAATAGGCTGAGGTAAAAAAAGTGGGTTTCTTAAAGG
Organism: Aurelia aurita; assembly: GCA_004194415.1. NCBI lineage: Eukaryota > Metazoa > Cnidaria > Scyphozoa > Semaeostomeae > Ulmaridae > Aurelia > Aurelia aurita. The sequence goes on along the minus strand of REGM01000023.1, from coordinate 510,612 downwards.
CGGAACTTTACTGTATTTTGCTAACACAATTCTGATTTCATTGTAGAGGCCGAACTAGACATGTGGACGATTCATTTGATTTGGATCTGACATACGTCACAGATCGCATAATTGGTGAGTTTGACGTGGAGATTTGTTATTTATTGTCTTTTATTTTGTTAATTTGACTCCTAAATAATAGGTAGAACAGCTAGTTCACACTCGCTTTCAGCAAAAACATGTTTCTCTGTTTTATCGCTGTTCCTGTGCTCGAAGCCCAGTATCTCTTTATTTTATTCATTTTAAATCTTATTTCATTCGTAGTGTTTCATTTTCACTCGTATTGATATTGTTGTTGTTATTGTTGACATTGCTGATAAACAATACATTTACCACAGCAACGTAGAGCGGGAACAATATTATTTGTATCCATTTGTTTGTGTACATAGTATGCCTCGTAGTGTTCCCTAAACTTAATTTACAAGTGTACTATTTGCAGTAAAAACCCTCATAAAAGTACCAAGATTTTCAAAGCAGCTTGCCTTGGTTCTTAGCCTATCTTAAATTTCTAACCATGAATGCGCGAATAAGGCGTGATGAATGCTCGAAGCACTGGATGAGATAGGAGCATTTCCCATGAATCCCAGACATTCTCACAGATTTAAACTTGACCATGCATGTCAAAAACTATTTGTAGGACAGTGTATTGCTAAATTTGAGGCTGTTAGTTTGTAAATGACTGGTTCTTTTGTGGGAATTTTTACTGCATGCACACTTCATCAAAGGGATCTGAGCGGTGATACTTTTGTAGAGGTTTTCCTGATAGAAACTAGCGTACTGTAAAAGATTTATTTAGCCCCCTTCTCTATTAAGCCCCCTCTCTAATAAGCCCCTCCAGAAACTTTTCCGTTTACTAGATAAAACAAGTTTGGACGTTAATTTTGATATGGTTTGGGATTAAAACTGCGTTGAATTTGTGTATTCGACTCGTAAAAGTGTATGTTGACTCCGCAAAATGTGAGGTAAAAGACCTAAAAGCTATCGTTTATAGTCTTGTAATCTGACTTTGTGAATAAGCCCCCTCTCTAATAAGCCCCCCTCTCTTTTAAGCCCCCTCTTGAGTCTCCGAAATGAAATATGCCCCGGGGGCTTAATAGGGCTTTTACGGTATGTGTATCTTCGTTGAGAACACTCCACAATTATTACGACTCTTCCTTGGAGACACTTTTGGAGAAAAGTGACACTGTAACGATCCACATTGAAACCTCCAAAAATTGATGCTAGAAATTTATAAGTCAATGGGCCATCTAAATCCATCATACATTTGGCAACTTCATGAAAGGAAAGAGATCCAATTTGATCTCAGAACTAAGCATCTCTGCAAGTTACCAGTCACGAAAATGACAAAATTGGGCATGGAGTCTCTTGTGGAATTCAGAGAAAGCCTCTTGTGGAATTCTCTTTGCGACGAAAGAAAGGAGCTACCAACTGTTGCAAGCTTTACAAGAAAGATCAAAACCTGGACGGGTGAAAATGTAATTGTAAAATTTGTAAGTAGCCTGTTGATAAGTTCTGTAGCTTGTGATATTATTTTTTCTATTTCTTTGTAAATATATTGTAAATAGTTGGTATTAATTAGTTTCTTAGAACTATGTCTGATTTTGATTTGATTCAATTCTTTCCTTTTATAGCAATGTCATTTCCTGCAAGCGGTCTGGAATCAACATATCGAAACAGTCTTGCTGATGTTGCTTCAATGTTGCATCAAAAACATGGCAATAAATACATGGTTTTCAATGTTTCAGAGAGACGCTACGATATTTCGAAACTTAATAACCAGGTAGGCACTTTAAGTTTAATAAGCAGAATTTTGATGGTAATTTGCTTGTCCCATCCCATCCCATCCCATCCCATCCCATCCCATCCCATCCCATCCCATCCCATCCCATCCCATCCCATCCCATCCCATCCCATCCCATCCCATCCCATCCCATCCATTTGGTCGTTCGTTTGTTTGTTTATTCATTGGTCAATTCGTTAATTTGTTCGTTCTTGTTTTCATTCATTCGTTTGTTCGATCATTCATTTATTCATACACTAATTCATTTATGCCACTTTCGTTCATGATGATGCGATTGATGAATGCACAAAATAGGGTCAGCTTTTTCACTGTTTCATTATGAGTCCCTGTTGAACAAGGTTTGCCGCAGGGATACAAGGGATTTAGCTAATCAGTCTAGTCCCAAAACCCCTAGAAGACTTACTAAAACATAGAAATGTCACAAAGCTATCATTAAACCGTTCGAGTTGTCATGAAGCGATTTCCAAAGTTACCTGAGATTGTTTTAAGAACTTGCGAAACAATTTCCTGCAGTGGGCTGTCAAAGAGGCAAGAAGTTTAAGTGAATACTTTTTAATCATTTTAAATATGCATCAATCACTCATTCAATCAACCAATCAATCAATCAATTAATCAATCAATCAATCAATCAATCAATCAATCATTTAGCCATATGATCTTCAACAAAACAACATACTGGATTTCCACAGAATTTATCTTCTTTTACTGATATATTATGATTTGTCATTTCGATTAGTTTTTACCATGTCACTTTCTCGATTTTCAGGTTCTAGATTTTGGCTGGCCGGACCACTTAGCGCCACCATTAGAACGCTTAGTAAGGTATGTTCCTGTTCTGGTTCTGCTAACTATTTAGTAAGAGATAATTTATCTAGCAGGTACTTTTAAGGGGAATTCAGTTCAAAATGCAAATGGAATACTCGGTGCGAGGTGCGCCAAAAAGTATCCACTTTTGNCAATCAATCAATCAATCAATCAATCAATCATTTAGCAATATGATCTTCAACAAAACAACATACTGGATTTCCACAGAATTTATCTTCTTTTACTGATATATTATGATTTGTCATTTCGATTAGTTTTTACCATGTCACTTTCTCGATTTTCAGGTTCTAGATTTTGGCTGGCCGGACCACTTAGCGCCACCATTAGAACGCTTAGTAAGGTATGTTCCTGTTCTGGTTCTGCTAACTATTTAGTAAGAGATAATTTATCTAGCAGGTACTTTTAAGGGGAATTCAGTTCAAAATGCAAATGGAATACTCGGTGCGAGGTGCGCCAAAAAGTATCCACTTTTGATAAATTGTTCACTCGGCCGATCTTGAAGATTGATGGTTTAGTCTGTTTTCGATTTTTCGATTTTTCGATTTTTCGGCCAGCTACTTTCTGAATTATAACACAGGTTATAAGCAATTTTTTTTCATAAATGGTTTGCTGAATTGCTTACACATGCTTGCAAGCGTTTCGCCAGTTCTTTCGCATGAACCTATCGATAATCGACTGACCAGTTTTTCTAGTGCTTGTAGTCGAGTAGGCCACCAAAAAACTTCAGAATTTTATGGTGGAAAATCTAGCCAAGTTTTTGCTATCAAATTTGGCATGTGTCTCTTTGAACGTATAGTGTCAGTGGTAAAAAATTTTTGATTAAAATCTTTTGTTTAGCGGAGTGGACAATGAAGTTCTTCTAAAACCTATACAATATTTTAAAATGAGCTTCCTTCGAAGGTGCCAAAGCAAAGCAAACGATTGCGTTCAACATATCTTTAGTTTGCCAAGAATATGATTAATACCATACTTTTTACAGAATTGAAATAGGCCGATTGGTTCCCGAGTAATTAATAATTATTTGGAGAAGGGGATTTCTGAAAACCGGCTTTCCGTGCTCATTGGAGCGAAATGACCAAGTGTACAACTCATGGTGGCCTAATAAAAGTTGATAATATCTGGCGCACGCTGTATCAATTTTCGTTTATAGACAGTCACATCGGGCTTATTTTTAGTTTGGAGGTCTGCAATATCTCAAAAATATTTTTAAAATTGTCTACGTATTTGTCTACATTTTTGCCCTTTGCCAAAAATAACTTTATGAGATAGGATGGTCAATAGACCTTTTCACAGAGGTCTGGGACGGCGAGCTACTTTTCTGGAAGATGGCGGATACGCTGCGAGGGGGAGTCCCCTTCGCGATCCAAACACTGACCTGGTGTTGCAGTTGGCGAAGTTGTCGNTGAAAACCGGCTTTCCGTGCTCATTGGAGCGAAATGACCAAGTGTACAACTCATGGTGGCCTAATAAAAGTTGATAATATCTGGCGCACGCTGTATCAATTTTCGTTTATAGACAGTCACATCGGGCTTATTTTTAGTTTGGAGGTCTGCAATATCTCAAAAATATTTTTAAAATTGTCTACGTATTTGTCTACATTTTTGCCCTTTGCCAAAAATAACTTTATGAGATAGGATGGTCAATTCTAAGCCTAACCTTTTCCTACAGTAAAAATATTCCATTTAGCAACGACGCGATCAATGTTTATCAAGCAACTTATGTAACTGTGCGGACAAACTTGCCAACAAAACTTTTGTTTATCATATACTATTTATTTCCTGTCCAGTGTTATCAAATCAATCGACTCTTGGCTGTGTGCCGATGACCAGAATGTTGCTGTAGTCCATTGCAAGGTAACTATATTTTATTCATTTTTCTCGTTACCGAAGGAATCAAGGCATTTATAGCTTTAGCTGTTAACTTACACGGTGTTAACAAGGAAATAGTCAGAGTTAAATTCGAATACTGAATGCTACTGATGAAGGGTTATGCCCGATACGTTTAGTGTTTTTCAATCTTGGCATTTTAGTTTATTTAACACAGAATTTTATGTATATTTGCTGAAACTATTGCCACACGTCGCTCACAACATTTATTGTTAAATTCGAATGTATGTCTTCATCAGAGTCCAGAAAAATACTCAACCTTCCTCCAGACAAAAATATGTTTCCGATAAAACCTTCCTCATTATGAATAGAAAATGGGCGTGTTTAGGGAGTGGCATGAGTTATTCCTTTGTTATTGGAGACCTTCCTCATGGTCAGTGACCGTGTGACCCTAATGTTTTCCTGACTCTGGTCTTCATTGGGGTCCTTTTAAGATAACATATGATGTCAGGCTTTAAGAAGGGTTAAACCAAACTTTTGATAGTCTATTTGGAGATAAAATATTCTATTCCTAAGTTTATATAATATAGTATAGCATTACCCTTGGAAACAGATCTTGGGACGATTGCACTTTAGCGGACCAGCTTTATGTCATATCTCTCGGGAACGTATTTGACCAAATACCCTACTAACCCTAACTAAACGCTACCTTACCCTAACTAGCCCTAACTTACCCTAACTAAACCTAACTTACCCTAACTAACCCTAACTTACCCTAAAAACCCCTTTTCCAAAACCTAACCCTGACCCTAACCCATACCCCATGACACTACTTGCCGATATTGAAAGCTGGTCCGCTAAAATGCAGACCAGCCCAGATCTTATAGACTTAATAGAGCTTTAGCATTTCAAAAATGTTTCAAGAAAGAATGCTGTTGTGTTTCCCATCCCAATTCTAAACTGAGTTGCGTCATTGTTTTGAATGTGGCTGTTTTCGCTGTTGACACCAATCAGTTTTCCAGAGTCTTCGGTTTTGTGTATAAAAGATACTTTTTGAATCGCTGTAGTGTGGACGCAAGGTGAAGATTGTTAAAAATATATGTACTTTCATATCACAGCTCGAAAACATATTATTATGGATGGGTTCTTGTTAGGACTTCATGCAAGTTGAAGAAAGAACAAGCAGCTCTGGGAAAATGTGGACTGCGTTTATTGGCGACTGTTATTGCCAGTTTTACCGTTTTCCCTGTGGTCACCTCATATGCCTTGAATTATCGAGATTAAAAAGGGATCCATGAACTAATCTCGTCATTCTTCCTCCTCCAGGGTGGTAAAGGCAGAACTGGCGTTGTCATATCTGCTTACATTCAATTTAGTAAAGTTTGTCCAAGGTAAGAGTCTTTCCTTTATATTGATTAATAATTGGAACTGAAAGGTTGCTCTTGGAGCGTGACACAGAATTAAGCGACACTTGATTATTGTCTGTGATGCAGATATTTCGGCTACAAGATGCAGACCTTTGTAATGCTTAAATATTGCTTCCAGCGTAACAATGTTGCTGTCAAAATTTCTAATGATTCTGTACAGAAAAGCACTTAAAGAGAGGCCAAATATTTGAAAGTATATGGCAGTTTCACTTAATGCTCAAGAAGCTTTTATGCTTCTCTTTCCAGCGTTTTGTTTTTGTAGAGCCTCCTTGAGAAGTAGACTTTAGGATGTTACTTCAGAGGTAAAAGTCTCAGGAGACTGAAAACCGTGTCGAAGTTGATTTCACTTTGGTGTTGTTAATAAAGGCTTCTGCATTTTTCTGATTCTGGTAGGTCTTTTGTACGATCATTTTTACGAGCGTGCGCAGTCTTTCGCCAGGCCTCATTAAAAGTATTCTGTGCTTGCGAGCAAATGAATGGGAAAAATGTGCCTGCAATCAAATCACTCTGAGTACAGTAAAGATTCCAGCAACAAATGTGAAATGATATTTTGTGCCTGCGAGCGGCGCTCGTGCGCTCGCGCACATTAATGAGGTCTGTCTTTCGCATCATTGCATTAGAACTATTGAATCCCAAAGAAGCTGTCCCGAGCTTTCCTTGTTTCTCTTTTCCTGCAAATATCAAGATCTTTGATGATATTTTGTTAACTATCTTCGAAGCACCCTGCGTTGTGTCTTTATCTGCAAACGAAATATCTTCAAGAAAATTCAATCATTTGGTTTAAGATCGTGACTATCTGTGAAAAAATCTCAGCAAAAGGCGTTATATCTCGCGCCACAAAGTCTGCAGATGCTATGTTTGCTCGTGAAACTGATTATCAATAATTAATTTTTCTACCCGTAATCACTATGTCCTGTTGATTTTGCTAGCATTTTCTTCTTTATTTGTTGTGGTTAGGTATTTACGTCTTTCAATAAGAGATATCTTGCTGACTTCACGCCTATTTCCAGCTACCTAGAAAGTAGGGGGTTTCTTAATGATTCAACGAGCTGGAATGAATTGACACATGTGATTTTCTGGTGATTTTGAAGATGTTTTTAAAAGTACTCAATGCAAATACAAAGCCTGCCACGAGGAAAACTACGTCTAAAAGCCCGGAGGCGTAAAAATACTTCTCGCACTGCTATAATTTTAGATATTGGGAATCTGGAGGTTGGAGCTCCATGACATTGATTCCAGAGGGAGGGGGCAGGAGATAATTTGCAAGGCATCTTTCTCACCATTAAACGTACTTCTAGTATGGTCTAATGAGAAGATTTAACAATTTTTGTTGTAGGAATAAAAAATTGTCATGATAAATAAGAACGAATTTCAGAGAGCCATTCAGCATTTCCATTCAAGCATAATGATTCATAAACTCTCACATGTTTTTGAGAAATATTGACCTTCTTGAAGGATATGTTGGACTGATCAAACTTTCCCACTGAAAGTGACGCTCGTCGAAGTTTCTGGAGATCTGAAATGCTTTGGGCTAGGCTGGTAGAGTAAGTTTGGGTAAAATTTCATAATTGTCCAAATTTACCCTCCCGGTAATCGCTGAATAGTTTTAAGTCAACGAGGCGGGCCAGCCCACTTGACCGGCTCAAGAAGCTAATCTATGCCAATATAGACTTAAGACTATATTTATATCGTTAAAGCTGTTCTCAACTTTAGAAGAAGTTTGTCGAAAGTGCAAATGTTTCCTGAATGGTAACTTACTCTTGATTTAGTAACCCAAATCGACCATTGAGCACTGTAGGAAGCAAGACCCCCGTCTAGATACTGATATCGCGCAATAGAAGTACAATCAGAGTGCTAGCTCACCAGGGAGTAAATAATCGAATGATGAAAATGATTTAGATTGAGGTTACGCTCTTGGTTACTGCTCCGCCTATTTTAATTCGTGGTTTTTCGCGATGACATGAAGGTGCTAGAATAAATCTTTGATTTTAAAGAGAGAAGCAAAGAACGATCCAATGAAGGTATTATTGAAGAATGGTTTGCTGCATGTTTAGAGCTGTTTTCCAGCAACATTCCAATCTGCTGCGCGTATCATTCTATCTGTATGTTTTCTGTATGCCATGAAAGAGCTTGTATAAATCTTTGATTTTAAAGAGAGAAGCAAAGAACGATCCAATGAAGGTATTATTGAAGAATGGTTTGCTGCATGTTTAGAGCTGTTTTCCAGCAACATTCCAATCTGCTGCGCGTATCATTCTATCTGTATGTTTTCTGTATGCCATGAAAGAGCTTGTATAAATCTTTGAGTTCAGAGAGTGAAGCAAAGAACGATCCAATGAAGGTATTATTGAAGAATGGTTTGCTGCATGTTTAGAGCTGTTTTCCAGCAACATTCCAATCTGCTGCGCGTATCATTCTATCTGTATGTTTTCTGTATGCCATGAAAGAGCTTGTATAAATCTTTGAGTTCAGAGAGTGAAGCAAAGAACGATCCAATGAAGGTATTATTGAAGAATGGTTTGCTGCATGTTTAGAGCTGTTTTCCAGCAACATTCCAATCTGCTGCTCTTGTCGTTCTATTCGTAGCTATGTTTTTTAGTTTAGTCGGCTCTTACGTATTACATGGTAGCTGAGAAATGTTTACTTGTACTCAATTCACACTGGCAAGTTAAATCAGTTTAAACTAACGAGGTTATCAAATGTTGCGTTTTAATTGGTTAATCCAACAAATCGAATTCATTTGATTGGTTGAAATTTAACCTGGTTTAGATGTAGCTGGTTCAAACGGTCAATGTGTATAGAGTATCAGTGTACTACATTAGGTATTTGATAGTGTTTACAGGTAGTTGAGAAATTTTTAGGACAGCTTATGAGATCAGAAACAAGTTAATTAGCGTAACATTCTATCACTTTTTGTGAATTCAATTATTTTTAAAGAGAGCTTTCAAGAAACTAGCTGGGAATTAGAAATTTAGTTTTAACGTTTTTAATCAAGTGACAAAAAATTGTTGCGTAAACTGTGTTTGTCTGCACTGATCAAAGAAAATCTCCCAATTATTTTACTTCTCGTTGACCGTTAATCCTTTGTGTTTATATAAACATATTTTTCCTTTTGCCATCAGTGACAACATAGATATAATCATCCCAAAACTCTTCATTAAACTTTTGAAACGTAATTCAAAATACAGTATATCTTGGTTTTTATTTAACACTATAACTTAAGTAATTATATTGTATTTTTGTACACTATAACTTGGTTAATTAGCAAATATTCTTTACATTACTGCAATATTCCATTGTGGAAAGATGATGAAGTTTGCTGACTTTCTACAGTCTTCAACAGGAGTAGCTAGAGAAGAATAATGAGGCGAGGGAATGTTCGAGGAAAGAATGAATTATTGTAAAGAATATTTAACCCTTCCTTTCTATGTTTCATATGCTACGGAAAACTGGCTGATGAGCAGTGGCGGACACTTTGCTAAATATTTGGGGGGCGGGGGGGGGGGGCGAAGCTATTGTTTCTGTTGAAATGCATTGTTTGTTCCCGTTGCTTTCAAACACAAGATCATTTGGGGGGGGCGACCGCACCCCTTCGCCCCCTAGTGCCCGCCACTGCTTATGAGTGATCTTTCAAAACGTATGTTTTTCTGTTTTCCATAGTCTATTATTTTTGCTTGCATCTTGCATCTGTACGATTGTGAGTAGCTTATTATGATGATTATTTTTTATTTCCTACAGCCCTCAAGCTGCACTTGATTGGTTTGCACTGAGACGATTTTACGATACAAAATTTGGTGGTGTCACCCAGCCATCTCAGAGAAGGTAAACTGAATTACTCTGCATGTTTAGGTATATGTCATACTTTCCAAGATTGTTTCCTTTCTAGCCCTATTCTTAAACGACATAGCTGTTCAGGGAAGCCATACGTCGTATTGTTAAAGGTGCACACGGATGGGTCACCGTATTTTCCCGCTCTTTTTTGCTTACGTTTGCAATGTGCTTAGCCACGTAGCCAAAACTACGGGCAGTGCAGAAAACTGTCGATAATTGCCTTACCTGCCTTAAAGACACATGGCATGTGGCTCAGTTGGATGGTAAAAGATTTGAATGAAGTTTCTATGACGGTTGTTAGTTTTTTTTGTATCTGTTGCGTCTTGTTCGCTGCCATCTTGATCACCGCTTCCACCACATCTTTTCTTTGCTTTCCTGTACCTAATTGAATTGAATTTCTACGCAACATGTAAATTCGGATTTTGCATGTGACCCATCCGTGTGCGCATTTAAAGCCGGGGGAAATTTTTTTGGCGCTTTTGGCCATGAATCCGGAAAAATGCATTTTTATTTAGCTGGAAAAAAAGCATTTTCTATGAAGCTCGGGTGTTGGGCCTCCTACACCATTGCTATTCCAAAATCATTCTCTTGGAAAAGTCCTGACTGTTCGTTATTGTTAATGCACAGTGAATGATCAAAGTACTTAAGATTTGTGTGGGCAATTGATATGAACTGCCAGGAAGGAGATACGAGTTTATCATATTAAGTCATGCTTCTTATTATTTATTTAAATTAACTAGTACCTGCTAAAGCTTTTTATATAAATTGTTGAACGAAATTCTTTGAATTGTATTTATGGTAAGTCTTTGTCTATGCCTGAGTTTTTTATCTATGGTAAATTTACTTTTAAAGGATTTTGTTTCGCGAGAACCTGGAATCGCGACAATTTAAGAAATAACTGAGGATGAAATAAAGATTGTAGTTGAACGTTGATGGCTCGAGCTCTCAAAGTTAAATGGATATTGTTTTTGTTGACAAACACTTCATGGTGCCATGTTCATTTACAAACTAATGAGAAATCTTAACTCGTTCACGATATCGGATAGTTCAAGTTAAACCTTAACCTTTTTTTGTTTATCAACCTTTGCCTGGCATCTTTAAACGAAGGACAAGGATTGTGACGATGCCATTTTCATGTTAAATTGTAAGACATTCCAGTTGACGAATCCAAATGTTTAATAGCGACATTCCAAGTTGAGACAAATCCAAGTACACATTATTATTACACAAAGACAAGGCATGATTAGATTATTTTTTGACGTTTCGAAGCAATGCCCTGCTCCATCATCAGAATTTCAAAGTTAGAATAGCACGAGGATACATTTATATTCACAAAGACAATAAACAGCTAGAATTGCTTGTTTCTCTTTAAATAAAACTATTTAAGCATATACTCGATATGTTGAAGTATTTGCTAAATGTAACGCAATATTTTATTTATTTTACTTTATCTATTAATGTTACTGTATGTTGTTTCTAGATACGTACATTACTTTGGAGATCTTTTAGAGAAGAAGCTGAAAATTAGGAACAGGTAATAGCCATATTTTTCTCAGTAGTAGTTTTTATGATACCTTGTTTTATGTTCCATCTAAAAATTTACATGACACATTACTAATTACGCTACTTAAACTACTTTACAATGCTACGAAGACGATACCACGAGGAGCAAAAGACTGCGACTACCACGTGGCCATTCACATGAAAAAAATTGCAAAGATTGAAAAAAGATTGAAAAACATTTAACATTTAATGTAACTATTACAAAAATGAAGAACACAAGAAAGGTTGCAAAAAATACATTTGGATGACATTGTGCTTATTGAAGGAATATGAAAATTATGCATGAGTTGGGAAATTTAGAGGATTTTCAAACCTACGTTGAAAGTTTTATTTCACGTTAATTGTGACTCAAACAAACTTTCTACCGTTAAAGTTAGTAGAATTGTTTTACGTGAAACATTTAGCAAATCAAGGTCGTCTTGTATTCGAAAAAAATATTTTAGCTGTTCATGGTCCGTTTGAAAAACCTTACGACATTGAGAAACTCTGGACGAACTGATTCTTCAAAATTTAGATATAACGAGGCTACTAGAATTTCTATATCGAATTAATAGGAAAAGCCTTTTTGGAGCAATTTTCTGGTGCTCATTGCGGTTAGGTAGCTTATATTTTCAATTTTTAAGATCAGTAACAGCACTTTTGATTGTTCTGGTATATTCGTTATATATGTCAGTGTAACTTGATTGACGAGCCCCGTAGCAATTTCCATGCCATGCCATAACATTGCATTTCTTTTCAGGACATTGATATTAAATCATGTTATCCTTCATGGGCTTCCAAATTTTGATGGTCGAGGAGGTTGCAAACCATTTCTGAAGTTGTACCAAGGATATCAACAAATTTTCACCAGTGAAGTATAGTATGATCTCTTTTTTTTTAATCTTCTTTTTTTTTATCTTTATTTTTGTCTCACCATTGTGCCGGATGTGTGAAAAAAAGAGTTTCATATTTTGATCCATCGTAAATGAAAAATCTGTGATTCGATAGTTTTTATCAAAATCTCTACGTGTAGCTGAGAAAAGAACATAAAATGACATACCTTTATCGATGATTCATTCGCTAAAATATTCAACTATAAGATATTTAAAGCAATTTCATTTTTACAAAGTCGTCCTTCTAATAAGAAATTCCGGCGGCAAGGTAAAGATTTAACGCTTTAGACATATACTCATGTCTTCTCGTAACGCTCGTAATAACTCCTTTTCGCGTGCAACTCGAGTGAGTTAGCTGCCTAGATTTCAGGCTATCTTTTTCGATTTTTTCGATTTTCTTTATGTACACTTGCAGAACGACCGATGGGCCATATAAGTCTCTTTGTTCGCAAACGCTACATCGCTTTTTATTGGCGTGTCAATCAAAAGCAACTGATGCTTTTGCTGCAAAATCTGCCTTTGTTGCATATATTTTTCTTTCGTCGCATTGCATGAAAGCTGGCCTCGTCATTACATGGGCGTTGGGAAATGCAGTAGTTGTTCCTACAACAGTTTGTTCCTCCCAGTGTTCCTATCCCCATGCCCGGTTTTCCTTGTATCCCTGTGTGCCTGGTTTTCCTTGTATCCCTGTGTCCAGAAAATACAACAACCTTCACGGGCACAGGGAGGAAAAAACTGTTGTAGGATTAACTACCGCATTTCTTAACGCCCATGGTCAGTACATCATCTTTAATAAAATACTAATGCTATTTTTTGCAACACTCTATTATACACTGAAGCTTCGCCGCGTTGTCTGCTGTAGCATTTGTAAAGAAAGATGCTTTATTCACTCCTTTTTCATCTTTGTAGCGTCGCAACTTACGAACATGAAAGAATTTGTATTGATTGCGAAAATATTTCTCTGACTGGAGATGTAATGGTAAGATTTTTTTAATATTCTGTCTTAATTGTGACCTGAAATCCACCAAATGGCTTTTATTTAGCAGCATAGGAATTAAATCTTTAAAAAACATTGCACGATTGTTAAAGACCCTGTGCTCCCCAAGATCCTTCACGGTCTCACAGTGAATACTGTATGAAAGTCGTTTTGGCCTAGCAATCGTGAAACTGTATTGTCTTTTCAATCTTCAAATGAGCGTTGTTATGCCATCGCTTTTGAACTGAAACAACAGACATTCCTGAAAACAATTGTGCAGCTATTTATGTTCCCATCATTGTGTGTAACAATATATTGTTTACGGTCATATGATGTTTTGATGGTTCGTCCACGTGCATAGGATCATGGGAAGCACAGGGTCTTTAATGCATATTTCATTTGATTAATGACTTGAAAGGAACTTCAGGTACTTCGTTATAAGTTTTTCATTGGCAATCTTTGATATCTTGATTATTTTCAGAATTATTATGTTTTTCTTTTTATTGACAGAATTCATGAAAACTTTGAAAAAATTAAAATCGTTGTAAATCGAGAAAAAAAATAAAATTAATAGAGGAAAAACGGTGCAATCTTCAAGAAAACCATAGTTTATGATTGAAGGTCTATAATATGGCTGTAAGCAGAAATCGGTAGCGTTTCTGGTTCATGATTTAGCAATTTGATGACGTCACAACCGGAAAACTGTTTGAAACAGAGAAGACGCTGCAACTCTGAAAATAATCAAGATATCAAAGATTGCTAATGGACACTTATAATCATCATCATCATAAATGCAAATGCTCTACCTATTTACAAGGCATGGCAGCAAAAGGTTAAAAACATTACAATATGTACAAGTCAACTGAACTAATTAACGAAAGACAAAACAGAATACAATGGGGATAAAATTAACTATAATGATGAAGTACCCGAAGTTACTTTCAAGTCCTTAAATCAAATGAAATATGCATTAACTATTCGTGCAATGTTTTTTAAAGATTTGATTCCTATGCTATATTTTGCAGGTAACTCTGACTAAAATTCACGGCTCTTGCGAAAATTCATTTTGGCACCCCAACAACACTTAAACTAAGAAAGTTTATTTTGTTTGTTGAGGATTCTTGGCTGCGCATTCCCACGGAGTCTTCGTATGCACCTATTTATTTTATGCTCATGGCAAATTTTTGTGTGTGAACGTGTCGTTTAACAACGAATTAGCAACGTTTTGTTCACATTTCATATGGCAAATCAGGTTTTACGTACATTGGCACTTCGAATTTAGAGCCTTTTTCAGGAATGCTTCTCAAATCTTTCGGCTAATCTAAGGCGGGGTTTCAACAGTGACTTTTAGCTCCCTTTAGCTGTCGAAAAAACTTTTCCTTCTGTCTTCAATACTTGATTCTTCATTTCGTATCTTCCATTCGGTGGCGCTAACAGTCTCTTTTTCTTTTAGGTAAAATGTTCTCAGAAAAGCAATCTACCTTCATTGCAAGACACGATTTTCAGATGCCAGTTTCACGTCGACGCCATTAAGAACTTCAGTTTGGTTTTTTCAAAGAAAGATTTGGATGAAGCTTGGAAAGGTACGTTGTACTTCATATTTAAAAGATGGAAATTGACGAGAATCGATTTTTTATCAATCTGTGTTTGACATAAAAAAGTCTGAAACAACTTAACTTAAGTTTTTCAGACTTTTTATTTCAAAAACAGATTTAAGCTTGATTGGCATTGTTTTTTAATACAAGTAAAGCCCGTCAAAAATTGACGTGGATCAATCAACAGCTAGAATTACCTTAAAAGACAACTCCGGCTTGTAAAATCAATGTTAGAAAACAAACTTACCATCCCCTGAATTAAATGACAAACTTTTTTCCGCATTAGACTTCTGTTTCATGTGTCAATTCAATAAATATCTTCGTAATCTAGGCCAAATGTCCCTCCATCAGTCGCCATTTTGTCCACGAGTCCACGATAAGGAGGCTAGTCACGATTCAGAGACGAGAAAACAATAGGGAAGCCTCGTTCCCAGAGGGCTTTGAGATGAAGTCAGTTCGCAGTGGTCGTTTTTTTATGACGTCACCGACGCAATGGTCGCTTTTTAATACGTAATTTCGCAGAGAAGAGAGGAAAAATAGTGGGGAAAAGTACGATACACCATTCATAACAGCATAATATTTCATTTTATCATCAATTATACCAACCCTGGAATTGTCCTTTAAAGGCAGTGTGTCATGGAGCTGATTGGGTAAATAAGACAAATAAGAATATTAGAATTAGGCAAGCTTCAGTAATTTCGAGGTAACTCGAAATTTCATGAGGATGATATCGATCTAACGATCTAACTACCTGTATTCGTTAGAGAAAGCATGATTCGAAACATAAAGGCTCGGTGAATACTCAATTACTACCGGGTGTCCCAAAAGATAGTATACAGATTTGCTCGACCCTAGCGATGAGAATTTAGCGTGAATCAATCCGAAAACATTTTTAAAACATACCTCGATGGTCAACTTGAACATAGATACCTTGTTTGTTGATATTGGTGCTTTGAGAGTAGAAATATTTATCTTAAAAGGGCAAATTTTCCTCCACCTCCAAACCAGAGCTTTTGGGTTTTGGCCTAAGCAAATTCTTGCAGCACAGTGAATAAATGAACAATAGACTTGAGAGAATGTGAAACAAGAGGAGAAAAATTAAAACCTGCACAACAGATGCGTTTTACAAAATACGATTTACGTGACATTTATTATCAAGGGAGCTCCGAAGTAAACTTTGTGTTGACTTATTCACTGTGCTTCAAGAATTTGCTAGGCCAAAACGCTAAAGCTCTAGTTTGGATGTGGAGGCGAATTTGTCCTTTGAAGATTAATATTTCAACTCTCAAATACCCAATATCAACAAATAAGGTATCTATGTTCAAGCTGACCATCCAGGTATGTTTTAAAAATGTTTTCGGATTGATTCACGCAAAATTCTCATCGCTAGGGTCGACCAAATCTGTATGCTTTTTTTGGGACACCCGGTAGATCTTTTGTTATTAGTTTTATCGAAAGATCCAGCCAATCACATCCACGACACACTGCCTTTATGATTCTGAGTGGGAAATCAAATTCTTTCTGTCTACATAACCTTCGATATTTGGCTTTTATGTGGACGGATTTCAAATCACCTAAATTAGTTGAGGTCATTGATTCCATTTGGAACTCAGCATTTTCGTCTGTCAGTCTTTTCTCAGATGTTTTTCCAAAGTTTGTAATGACGAATGGTGTCAGGTTATTAGCAGATTTAACTTGGCTTTTCATGGCTTGTTTTTAAACTTTTCCCAATAACAGCCAAAGAATCATTGACAGAAAGAGTTTTGCTTTCTGACTTGGACACTCAAGCAATTTTCCCTGCTCAATGGGCGACATCGATTTTAAATAGACCCAATCTACGTTGTCTCTGATTGGTTTAATTCATAAAATCGCTTGGTATAAAACATGTTTCATCTTTGGGTTGCTAAATATCGTTTCATACTTGGCAATTCATCTGAGCAAACAAAGCTTCAAGTATATCAAATTTTGGTTGCACTCATAAAGGCTATCTTAAGACCATATCTACATCCCAAAAACCGTCCCTTTAAGTTCCAGTTCAGTTACTTTGCTGTTCAAAAGATGTCTGGTACATATGCAATGACGCTGTCCCTTAAGGGCTCTGTTATTATGAAATTTTTCATATTGAGAGAGTTAAACCGATTTACTTTAAAGATTTATTGGAGCCCCTCTGTTAAGTGAGTTTGCAGATTCAAACTTTTAAGTTCTAATTGCTGATGTCTTTGAATTGGACCACAACAGAGGAGCCGTTCGACGGAACAGGAATTATTCAACTAATGGGTACTTTAAAGTGATTGGAGTTGTTAATCAAAGCTCATTTTATCGCCGAAAAAGTTAGTTCTATGTAGCATTACGCTAATTATTTAGTGCTTGTTAAAATTCCTTAGTTAATCTTCCATGAAGAAGATATTTTATTGGCCAAAAGGCCTTCCTAGAGTCTCCACGACTTGTTTAAGTTCACTTGATGTTTAATTTGAGCTCTTGAAGTGTTCACATCGAATCAGGGCCGACACCGAAGTAAAACTGTAGGTGGCCTTTAGTCAGAATAGTTGTAAAATTAATTTAACCCTATTATGTACGATTACGCTAAAGATGGTCGCGATGAAATTTCACCGAGATGCATTGCGTTCTTTAGTCGAATTCGTATAGAACTGTTAAAGATTCCTAATTGGAAAGCTATGCATCTTGGTAAAAAGTTCCTCGCCGCCATCTTTAGCGTAGTCGTCTATTGTAGGGAAGAAATGCTTTCAGTTGGATGCGTAGTTAGAACAGTAAGCATGTTTTGCTGCAAATCCCTTTGCTGTGTGTCGAGGACAGACAAGTTTCGACTGACTTTCCAATCATCATTGTCTAGATCGCAGAGGAGCAGTCATTCGTAATTATTTGAGGCCAAGGCGGTGCTCCCTGGTCAAAGTGGAGCCTTTGTAATTTGTAAAGGGAATGTTGACCCCATAGTTTGTCGCACAGGATTTTGAAAACGTAGACTTTCGCGTAGAGGTTGATCACAATGGAAAGATGAATTACAGCTTAAAGGCTCTTATCCAACCATGGTCCTTTGCGTGCCCTGTTTTTTAAAAGGAAGATTTTTGTGGTCTACGAAAATGGCTGCCGCAATAGAAACGTACGCAAAGGCTGCTGGTTGAATAACAGCCTTTAGCTGCAACAAGGCCTAACAAGGCTACAGCCTTGGATAATGTTATAAACAGGGATGATTAGAGAACTTGAAAGATACGAGGTGTATGGACAGTTCAAACTGCACATGACTGAACTCAAGCAAAAACTGAAATTTGAATAATTACCTAAGTCCCTTGTATCCTTGCGGTAAACCTTGCTGAACAGAGACTCATAATGAAACAGGGACTTAGAATGGAACAGTGAGAAAGCTATCCCTGCCTGTGCCCATGTTCAGCTATCAATCTTTAAAACAAAATGCAGCAAAAAGTCCATTCGGTTTCGGCACAGACTTAATGACAAATATTTAGCATATGTAAGTGCTGGAAAGTTCACACTGTCGATTGAAGCTTGAATCACAATGGAATTCGTCGAATCTTGCGAACAAAGATCCGCCACAAGTTCTTGTGGCGAGAGCCTAAATAAGGTCAAGTTTTTCAGAGTAATATTATGACTCTGTTGATCAAAGTGATATCATTCAAGTCAAAGAGCATAAGGAAACAAGGACTCAGGTAATAAGTCTACACTAAAATCAAATCTGCAAATGAAGTTAAAGGGTCTGTTTCAACCAGCATGCCTTGCACGTGTCATCTGTTGGTTGGCCTTTGTTGTCGCCATTTTCATCCCTTTAAGCAATGAACGAAAATGGTTAATTAAGAAATCAAATGACGGGACCTTGAGTAATGATAAAATCAATCAAATTACGTGCTTCCCTCGTTCTTGTCTCTTTGTGTTCAATGCTTAAGTTTATTATCTCTGGTTACCCTAAATTGAATAGCAACCACACAACAACGTTTGGATTTCAGCTGAATTTTAAGCTCGGGTGTAACCGATTTATGTTCTAAATCTTCATTTGTGGTAACGTAAAGATCTCGGGTTTGATTTGCTCATTTGCTTCTTAATTGGGAATTTGCTGTGCAGTTAAATTATGTATTCAGCTAGAGGAGTTGCGGAAGGTTCAATCAACTCATTAGTTGTTTACCGTAGAAGCTCTCTTTAGCCCCCCTCTCTATTAAGCCCACCTCTAAGAAGCCCCTCCCTTCTGAGTCAAAATTATGAATAAGCCCCCCCCCATTTATATCAAATGCGAGAGGGTACCGAAGATTTTCCGTTTAATAGATAAAACAAGTTTGGATGTTAATTTTGATATGGTTTGGGATTAAAACTGCGTTGAATTTGTGTATTTGACTCGTAAAAGTGCATGTTGACATCTGACTTTGTGAATAAGCCCCCTCCCCCTCTCTAATAAGCACCCTCTCTTTTAAGCCCCCCTCTGGAGTCTCCGGAATTGAATAAGCCCCCTGGGGGCTTAATAGAGCTTTTACGGTAGTTGTCCCAGCATAGGCGTCGTCAAGTCTTCGCAAAAATTTTAAGTTGCTCGTGTATAATGTTATCGTCCTTTTCTCTGTCAAATGAATTGCTTTAAGGGGATTTTATGTAATTTGCCATAGTACCAGGGAGAGCATTTTTTATATCAAAGATAGAAGTTACAGAGATTTGGTCAGTTGTGAGGGGAATTCTCCCTCCTTGCCCCCTGAAAATCTTGAGTTGTGTACGGCCATACGGCCATGATTGTATTCAAGACCATTACGTCATTGGTGACTCTCTGCATCAAAGTTTTGCTGTTTAGCTTCAGAGTTCAAAGGGAATTGGTATAGTGAAAGACTGGCATCTATAAATAGGCTAAAGAAAACGCCTACACGTCCATTGTTTCTTTAGCTACGCAATGAAACTGCACGTTCCAAGATTATCAAATACAGTAGATTGCCAAGACCCCTTCCTTTGAGCTGACTTCTTTTCTCTTGATAGCCATAGTTAAAGGAAAGGCCGCAGACTTGTAAGAAAATAACCTGAGCATTCAAAGCCAGGACTATGCAAAATATACGAACAGACTCGCCATCTTTTATGTCACAAATGCTCTTTAAAAAAAGCTTTGCTAACAATTTCAACCAGGTAAGAGGAAAGGCGGAATGTGTTTTGAGTTTATCTAGTGGTGTAAAGAATCAGAACTATTAGGCCTACCTATGTGCATTTTGTCTATGTCCATCTTCTCCGTTGTCCTGTCGATTTTGCATTTACAGAAGGCTACAGTCGCTTTGCAATCCACCTCTCAAAGCGCCATGTTATTTAAAGTTGTTAAATGTTGGTCTTTAAACAACATGGCGCTTTGAGAGATGGACTGCAAAGCGACTGCAGCCTTCTGTAAGTGCAAAATCGACAGGACAATGGAGAAGATGGACACAGACAAAATGCACATTGGTAGGCCTAATAGTTCTGATTCTTTAAAACCACTAGATAACCCACAACACATTGCGCTTTTCCTCTTACCCATGACCAAACTGGGCATTTGGATTTCATAGCAAACCATTTTCTGTAGAACTGTGCAGAGAATCAGGATATGGGAATATCGTGCTCCTGGTTTCAGATCAGGAAGACTTATCTGAGAAAATCTTTGGCTTATCCAGTCTTGATTCTTAATCCCATATTGAGTTTCCTTGAAGCATAAATGTGGTTGATGATGGAAACCATCGTTTAAATCTCGATTTTCTGCGGTATATCTTACGTTTCTGTTTTATTTTGTTTGTGGATGAATTTTTGCTACATGTTTGTGAATGAATCCTGTCACATATGATACTCGAGCGATATGTATTGCTGTCAACTTAGCTTATTATGTAGCTAAATGTTGCTAGTTTTATCTTGCTTGTAAAAGACTTTCGGCCTACGCAGCTGCAGCTGTAGTTACTATTGCAATAAAATAGCAATAATGATATTAATGAGAAGTTTTCTTGTCGGTTCCTGAGGGCGATCTGATAGGAATGAAGCAGATTTTGGCTCCAACTATCATCAGATATCGATCCAGTGGAGATAGTTCTAATTGGTAGTAAATGAAAATGATTAACTTGTATCATTATGGAATATTGACTTTCCTGATAAGGAAATACTTCCCACATTACTCACTGAAAGTCATTCACAGCAGATACAGTACTGTGTGCAGCAATTTTTTAACAGTAAATTTTAGACCAAGTTCGTTCTGGTAATTAGTTCTGATACAACAGCAACAACAACTACAACAACAGCACGAACTTGTTTTATGGTATGGAGTTCATTTTTTCCCGGGACTAAAGTGAGGTTTTTGGCAGTAGTACAAGGGCCTAATTTAGTGTTGTCGACTGTGGTCTTGAAAATCAAAAAAAGTACTCACGAATGCAGAATTAGTAATGTGAAAATTCAAATTTTCATGATATCATGTGGAATATCACATGAAGTTATTTTATGTCAGGTAGTTGGTTTTGTAGTTAGGTAAATGATTGAGCTTTTCCTTGAGATTTTGATATTTTAGGGCGTTTTCCAAAGATGTGAAAGCGTGGCCCAAATAGATTTCTCAAAATGGTTGTCTGGTGAGAGACGATTGGTTATTCTTGGAACCAACTTCTAGAATTGCTTGAAGATGTTTGGGAATGTTCCGATCTCAGTTTGCCTTTTAACTTAAAAAAAAAAAACAAGCATATGATTCCTGGACCCAGATTCTTTTTGACTCATCATATAGTTTTCAAGTTTTTCAAATATTTTAAGTGTATTTTATCAATATAATTGAACTGAAAAATAAGTGATTTTTATATGACTTATGAGTGAAGAATAACTAATGAATGTTCCATTATGACATTTAGACCATTTTGACATTTAGAAAAGGGTCTGGGGAAAGCAATATTTTTCTGGTAAATGGCAGACACAAAGAAATAGAAATAGCTCCTTGGCAGCCATTTACCAGAAAAATATTGCTCTCCCCAGACCCTTTTTCTAAATGTCAAAATGTTCTATTGCTGCATTGATTTATCACTAAATTATTCTATTGTAGATAGAAGGTTTCCTGCAAACTGTACTGTTGAATTCATTTTCAAGCCGACCACTGAGCAGGAATTACAAGGTAGGCTATAGCTTTTGTGTTATTTTTCACTTGTAGATACACCCCTATGGTTAAGACATGAGATTTTTGACTCTTTAGAATACATTAAATGTGAGCTTTTAATCAGTAAATTGTTTATTAAATTTAGAACGCAATAAATCTCAATCAATAACGAAGCAACTTTGTGAATATTTCCACCCAATATTTAGTCAAATGTTTACTAAAAATCGTCAGAGAATATCTCCTATATATATTGTCTCACTCTGCTGCAATTGATGCAGGCTGAAAGGGCACACTATAGATTTGGCAAGATTGTTTTCCAAGACACACATGGTTTCGAGTTCAAGCAAATATTTTTTGACTCATTAGAATTCATTCAAATTCTTCAGATTCTATTTTTTTGAATTTAGATCTCAATAAATCTCAGCTAAATAGCGAAACAATTTTGAACACATTTTCTCCAAATATTTAGTCAACTAGTTGATATTAATCAGTTCAAGTCAACCTCTACATACTTCGACTTTCTTTGTTTTTCTTGATACAAGAATTACTAGATATGCTTTAGCTTTGGTATGATTGTTGACTCTGCTCTAATTACACCACGTGGTTTTCAATGAATGTAAGAGCTGTCAAAGCTATTAGAATTCCTCGGGGTCCTACTTTTCAATTTGAACCGAATAAATCTAAAAAAAAAGAGTGAAACAATTTTTGTAGCATTTCTACCCATATTTACTTCAGTTAAATAATTACTATAAATCATTTTGGGTTGTTTTTCTAAATCGTTCGTCACATGACGCAACAATAACCAAATGTATGATTTTTCAATCTAATTACATCTCAATATTTCTGATACAAGCAAGAGCTGTCTAAACAATTAGAATTCCTCAGAATCCGACATTTAAATTAGAATCGAATAAATAGATCTCAATAAACAACGAAGCAATTTTGAAATAGTTCTACCCGATATTTGGTAAAATAGTTACTATAAATCATTTCGAGTTTGTTTTCCTAAATCTTTCGTCTCATTATACGGTCATCGATGCAACAATTACAAGATATTTAATTTTTCATTTTAATTACATCACATCCAGAATGATTCTCAATCAATAGTGAAGCAATTTTTGAAATACTTCTTCCCGATATTTGGTGAAATATTTACTATAAATCATTTTGAGTTTGTTTTCCTAAACCTTTCGTCTCATTCTACGGTCATCGTTGCAACAATTACAAAATCCGATATTTTATTAAACATTTACTGTACATCCTTTCAAGATAGCGACAAAATATTTCGTTTTTAAGTATAAATCGACAAATAAATTCATTAAATTGTTCACCCAAAGTTTGAGCGTCCATAAATCTATCAATAGCGATAACTATGATGATGTAATCAGTCTAGAATTCGCTAAAAAAATCTGTTAAGTGGAGACAAACCTTTAGACATTAGAAAACATGTGAGATTCTGCGCAATGCATTGTTTTGAAATGATTCAACTTAGCACCAAATCCGATACTTATGCAGCTTTCGCAAGCTTACTCTTTGAAGCAATTTCCTATGGCGACACTAGCATACAATCCCAAGATTTCGAGGTGTTAGATCAGGGTTAGATCGATCTATTTTTGTTTTGCAGAAGAAAACATAGTGGCAGCTTTCACTTCATTATCGTCCGATTCTGGCATTGATTCTCCCGCTAAACACATGTCAGAGTCAACACCCAAAGGTATTTATGAGTTTATTGAGATTCTTTTCGTCTTATCTTTTTCTTTTAGGCCCTATCGACACTAATATGTTTAAGACCGCTTCTTTATGAAAGCGAATACAGAGTTTTTAAGAGCAACCATTTCAGTCATTGGTGCTAAATTTTTTGTGATTTTTCTTCAGATTTGTAGTTGATTTCTTTTATTTTGCGTGGAATGGGAAACATATTATAATTCGTAGGCAGGAACACCACAACACGACGAAAAACAACAGCGAATATGTATAAATTTAATGAATATATATGTTGCCAATATTCCAATATTATGTTGTTTCTACGATTTCTACAGATGGGTTTCTTGACAAATAAAACAAAATTTGACGAGAAGAAGATTTTCAGTTTCTTGTTTCTCTAAGTCCTGTTACATTCACAAGATATTATTGCTGCGAATATTACTTAAAAATAGGGGTGCAAGGTCATCTTCGGCGAAAACGGTATTATATAGCATCAGATCCACTTTCTTAAAATCCTAACTCAGTCATTCTAAGCTATATCAGCAGTCAGCAGCATATGCAATATCTAGTAAACATGATTTGAACTAATTTTCCTGTAGCAGAATTTTTAAAATCAACAGAAAAATTTTATGTCGAAACTCAAACTCAAAACTCAAACTTTGCATCCACAACATATTACCTAAGTACAATTTGTTAAAGTTAAGGACTGTTTACTAGGATAAATCCTTGAATTGATACAAGAGGAATCACACTCACAGTTTTATAACGAAAAAAGCTGCCGGACATATGGAAAGAACTCTGCGCCATGGCGGAGGAGTGTTGAGGCTGCACGCAGGCTACACATGCCCTAGTTGGCGTGTCGAAACTTATAAACACTAAAGTTACCAGATGAAAAGTGTATGTTTAAGGCGCTCCAACAATAAAAATAGTAATAAATGTTTGTTCGTTAGGATGGTTTGCAGTAAAATAAAACAATGAACAAAATATTTACGTACGAAGATATCAAAATATGTGTTTGGAAGATTTTGCAAACGTCTGCACTTTGTTAGGCCACCTTACAGAGGAAAGAATAAAGCGATCATAAGCTCTTTGCTGTCTTACAGTAACCCAAGTCTAGAATGCTCTTACCAAAATAACCCCTCGCTGTGTATTACACAGTTTAATAAACTCATCACCCTATTATTTAGAATTAAAATTAATCTATTTGAAGCCATGTCGCCTTTCCTGTCAGCTTGTTAGGCTGGTTAGGCCTTCAATGGAATTTTGCAGAATTAGGATTTTTGCTGGAAACCTGTCTAAGCTAAAGATTTTTAGGATTTCACGCTAAATCTAGTGTATACACGAAGCTCTTTCCACCA
The DNA here is from genome assembly GCA_004194415.1 of Aurelia aurita. Classification (NCBI taxonomy): domain Eukaryota; kingdom Metazoa; phylum Cnidaria; class Scyphozoa; order Semaeostomeae; family Ulmaridae; genus Aurelia; species Aurelia aurita. The sequence goes on along the minus strand of REGM01000023.1, from coordinate 485,720 downwards.
TTAAAATGGCGCCTATCGCAATCCTTATAGCATTACCTATGAATTAATTGGAAATGAATATAAAACGGGATTATGTTAAGAACTGGATCTCATTGACTGAAAAGACAGTTTGTTGGCTGGAGAGCTGTATTTGTTTGTTAGTTCATCTGTTTGTTTGTGACTAGCTGCGTGTTTTGTATAAACACGAATGCAATGATTTACAAGGCAGTGGTATCTGTTGGGAATCTAGAGAGAATGGCAAAGTTGTTTACGATTTGGAATTTAACGCGAAAGATTTGTTGTTGCAGCAAATATCGTTTTTAAGAGTGGTAAAATTACTTGACTGGGTGTGTGATTTATGGTAATTTTATCTGTTTATTTATTTATATTTGATCAGAATTTAGGGTCATTAGCTGCCATATTCCGTTAATTTTCCATTGAGTAATGTGTCTCTTTTGGTCTGCACATTTCGTTGGTATTATTCTTGGAGAAATCATATTTGTATTGGGATATTTTTGGCTTCCCGTAGCTAGCGGTTTTGGTTCAAATATTTTCAAGACATTTTCGGAAAGGCTTATATTCTTTCATCATTAACGCGCGTGTTTTGAAGGTTCAGAGCAGGGAGCTCAGGGAACTTTCATTCTTTATCAGATCTTGCAATCTGATTGGCGCCACAAGATCTTGTTGCGAGGGCCTAAGTAGGGCCAAGTCTTTCAGTGTAATATTATGAGTTTTGTTGACCGAAGTGATATCATTCAAGTCAAAGGACGCAGGGAAACAAGTCTAACATCTCTATGCCTCTATAGCCAGATCATTTCGTCCAGCCATAGGAAATGTTTGCAATCTATAGTCGGAACTGGTCTGGTGGAGTTGAGACTTTTTGCCTATATTTCAATGTCCGAAAGTTATCCGAACGTTTTAATCAAAAAATAAATTGTCCGAAAATAGAGCATCCGAAATTGATTGATGATTTATATTGAATTTTAAGAAGGAATTTTTCTCTATTTCAGCTCATATGGCGTTTGACCTTTCATTCAAAGACCATTGTTCCTGTAAAGGTATGTTGTGGCCTAGATTATCTTTGTTCTTAGTGGTCTTGCCCATTTCTAAAAGCAGCTCAATCTTTTAGCACACATTTCCGTTTTATTAAAAAACGTTTAACGAAGCAAGAGCCGAATCCCTATTTAGTGATGCTACTTGACCTTAGCTTAATGCAGTTGGAGTCGGAGACGTTTCGCTTGAATCAAAGGCGCAGGAATTGCTCAGTCGTAACGCGTTGGCATACCAATCTGATCGTTGGTGGTTCGAATCGCCGCTCTGCCACAATCTGGTACCTAGATGAAGTGAGGAGAGTCGCCGACTCTCTTTAATTCAAGTGTAACGGTATCACGAGGTACGGTCATATCATGAGGAAAGAACAGGCCACTGCTTCGATAAGCTTAGCTTCTCAGTGTCCCCAAAAGCTACCTTCGGATGCAAGGTAGAAGCCAACGATCCACATCTTGGGTATTGGGTAGTGGAGGAGCAATTTGTGAGACCGAAGCTAAGACTGAGACCGAGATGAGGCCTGCGGAAGTGCTTCTGGTAAGAGAGCCCCTTGAAAAAGACAAAAAACTCATCCGAGGTTCACTCCATTACGAACAAAACGAATCCTAAATGTTTTATCCTCCAGGAACCCCTCACAGGATGTTTATATCACTTTGTATAGAAATAATGGGTACCTACAGATACTTAGAAAGGACATTTTCAGGAATCTATAATGCCTGCCAAAGTTCCGTGGAACAGTTAGGCCATTTCTTGAATTAGATACACTCTTCAGCTGTTCAGCCTTTTATCCTTGGCAAATTGGCAATCATTCAAAGCATCCCCCCCCCCTTGTCTTGGAATATGGTTATCCTAGCAGTGGTGTAATGTCGTGAGTAGACAGGCAAGAAGGATTTTGCTAAGGTGCTGCAAAACTTTTGTCAAGTATTGTGTCTTGTTAAAGAAGGCGGGCAACCAGAAGCCTATGGCTCTTCTTTACGACGAGCATGCAACTTGTTCCTGAATCCTGCCCCTCTAGGAATCGACCCCCCTTGTCGTTCCCCCTTGGACTGGATCCGCAACTAACTGTGAGAAACTGATTTCTAAGAAAATGCCAAAAGAGACAACAACTAGATCTTGAAACTATAGTTCACATCCTGCGCAACGCACGATAAAAGTGTGTCTTGCTTGCATGCGTCTTCAGTTCGAGATATAAGTTGCAGGTTTAGGCAGAAATGTTGAAATCGTGCTATTTAGATATTTGTTTTCGTATGTTGATCTCATTTGTATTTGAGACTCTTTAAGAATGTGATTTGAATTACCGAAGTTGAAATCTTAGCCACCTCTGATTCACCTGTGGTTACTGTGGGTTTTACATGTTAAATCCTTTTGATCACGTCGATAAACAGTCTACTATTTCGTAGAGAACGGCGACCATTTGTTGTTCTCTGATCATGTAATTTGAGTCATCTTGGATGTGATTTCGAACGTGGTTATATTCGCTCTATCTATACATACACGTTTGTTCTGATGGTAGCTGGTGAATAGATCGCCTTGATCGTCTATAAGGTTTGACGTGGTTGCTTTCTTCTGGCTTGTGCTTAGGAGACAGCAGGAGAATGTCAGGTTTGTATTTGCTTAAATCGAGGCTATATTTTAATTGTTTAAGTTTCTTGGCTTAGCTGTGAAGAAGATTTAAATGCTGAGATGGAACATTAGCAACTATGTGTTTAATCTCAAACGTAGTCGTTGCTTTTGCGTCGTTTCGTGATGCATCTGATGTTTCTGTCTTCAAAGTTTCAATATTGCGTTCGTTCTTGGAGACTTTTCAATTGAAACATGTTTGTAACATGTTTTCACTTGATTAAATCTTTGCAATTTTAATTTTAGTTAAAAAAACTCATAGAGGATACTAGTGTTCCATATACATAGCACGGGTATGTAAGCAGTAGGTGGTCCAACCAATCCACCAAACCAACAACAGTAGATGGTCAAATATGTTTGTGCTTGCTAAAAATGTCATAAAATGTTCTGGAAAAAGTTCTCGTTATCCTTATTTTGCCTAATGAAATCAAAAGTTATTTTCTGTTGTGTTGATCAAAGAGAGCTCTCTTGTTTGGTTTACGTAGATCGTAAAATCATTGTCCTTTTTTGAGAAATGTAAGCCGTTTCGTAAGTCGAAGGCAGAATTTGCCTGTCTTTTATCTGTGCATTGTTTTACTATGGTTACACCTCAAACATAGCCAACGTTAAAAAAGAACGTCTCGTATCACTTCTTTGATTTATGTAAGAGTGAAGAACCCTACACTGTGACTTAGAAGACCAGGAATTAGTTTGGTCACCTAGGGTGTGTCTTGAAACATCATCGACGAATTCTTGTCAACTGGAAGATCACATGACGTAGATTGATTTACAAAACAAATTGTACAAAGAGGGTTTCTATTTCCCCCTCTAATTCATCGATATTATAATTCCTAGACCTTTCTAACCACTGTAAAGGAGCCGTACTTTTATTCCCTTTGGCCCTGACCATCCCATGACATAGGTTGATTGACAAATTTGCATGCGCCAAGAGGGTTTGTATTTTCTCCCCCAATTTAGCGATATAATCATTCCCTAATTTAGCGAGACAGTCTTCAAAGAATGATCATAATAATGACAATAATTATCATCGTCATCAACCATAGTGGAATCGAGGGGTTTCCACAACAATGGGATCATATGCAAAATATACTGCATGATGAAAGGTATTTAAAAATATACGAAGAAGCAACAACGGCGGCAAAAACAAGAGAGTACACTGAGAGTACGGTCACTGCATCCAATTTTTGTGAGGGTTTTCGTATATGCAAATGCTGTTGTTTGTTCTGACTGAAAAAGGAATGATTGCATGACTTCTCGACAATCCACAGGTAGCGGAGAATAATTCTAAATTTGATAAAATTTAATCTTACTTGCCAGATAATTGTGTCATATTCTCTCATGTCTTCTCTCTATCAGTTCAACTGTCATTTGTATTCGTTTAGGCCCGCCATGGTGTCGTGTTGTTGTATTTTCCAACCCAGATTTTCTCATTGGGGTCTGGGTTGGAAAATACAACAACACAACACCATGGCGGGCCAAAACGAATACAAATGGCAGTTGAACTGATAGAGAGAAGACATGAGAGAATATGACACAATTATCTGGCAATTAAGATTAAATTTCATCAAAATTAGAATTATTCTCCTCCACCTGTGGACCATCCCATGACATGGGTTGATTGACGAAATGAACTTGCGCTAAGAGGGTTTCTATTTTCTCCTCCAATTCACCAATATGATCATTCCCTGACCACCATTTTGAAGAGAAACAGAAGGCTGCCAGATCTAAGCTTTGATCTACATTGACTTCTTGACTGTACAAGCTAAAAAATCCTTGTTATTGATGTGTGTCGTAGGATTAGTACTTTGTTCACGAAAGAAGCCCACAGAAGCCACGCCTTGATAACCAAAGAAATCTCACACCGAAGAATTTGAATCGTTGTCCATGTCTCTCCCTTTGTTGGGATTAAGTTTTAACTTTGATTAACTTGGCAAAAATTAACAGTTTTCAACTTCTCCAACTTGGATTGGTGCCACTTTGCAAATTTGGAACACCTTGGCACTACTGGCAAGAGCCACCCTACAATAATTTGGAGAAAGCAATACTTTATACTACAATCACCTGGGTTTTGGCTCAAGTTTTCAATTCGATTAACTTGGCAAAAATTAACAGTTTCAATTCCTCTGACTTGGATTGGTGCCACTTTGCAAATCTGGAACACCTTGACATTGTCAAGAGTTCACCACCAATACTTTATACTGCAGCAGAGTTCAGAAAAAGGTCAAACCTTCCTACGAATGTCAATTTCGTTAGTTAAACCTTCCTAATTTTATCAAGTCAAAATAACCAGATTTTTTGAACTCTTCGCGTTGTTTATAACCCTAAAATTTATAAACCAGTTGCTTTTGCCGAAAGAACCCAAAATTTTCCAAGGTTTCTTGGGAAAATTACTGAGCCTTCCTCAAATATGACATTAACAAGCAAAACCTTCCTCCGGCTCACAGCCATGGAGCCGTGATTTTTTCTGGAGTCTGTACTGTAGATCAGTTAGGTTGTGAATAAAGTTTTCACCTTGACTAACTGGGTAAAAATTGGTAGCTTTCAGCATCCCTTGGAAGGATTTGTACCATCGTACAACTTTGGAGAATCTCGGCAAAGGCATTTTTGACCAAAAATACTATTACCAGTGATCAGCTGAGCATTAAGTATTTACCAGAAAGGTCGTTTTAAAATGACTGTTAACTTCAATTGACCTTGCAAACCTGGTAGTCTTTGTCGTCCCTTTCTTTGATTGGTGCCATTGGCAAATTTGGAACATCTTGTGCACTGGCACGAGACCTTCAAGAAATTTTAAGGAAAAGGGTCCAGGACGAGGTTATGGCAAGCGAAATGCTCAAGAATTCGAAAAACCTACCGGGTGTCCAAAAAAAAAAATACAGATTTGGTCAACCCTGACGATCGGAATTTAGCATGAATCAATCCGAAATCATTTTTAAAACATTACTCGATAGTTAACTTGAACATAGATACCATGTTTGTGGACATTGGTGCTTTGAGAGTAGATATATTAATCTTCAAAGGACAAATTTGCCTCCACCTCCAAACCAGAGCTTTGGCGTTTTGGCCTAAGCAAATTCTAAAAGCACAGTGAATAAGTCAACAATAAACTTGGAAATATTTGAACCAGGAGGAGAAAAATTAAAAGCTGCACAACAAATGCTTTTCACAAAATATTATTTACGTGACGCTTATCATCAAGGGAGCTCCGAAGTAAACTTTATTCAGTTTAAGTGAAACAAATTGTGGATATTGCTTAGGCCAAAACGCCAAAGCTTTGGTTTGGAGGTGGAGGCAAATTTGTCCTTTGGAGATTTATATCTCTACTCTCAAAGCACCAATGTCAACAAACAAGGTATCTATGTTCAAGTTAACCACCGAGTAATGTTTTAAAAATGATTTCGGATTGATTCATGCTAAATTCTGATCGTTAGGGTTGACCAAATCTGTATACTTTTTTTGGGACACCCGGTAGTTTCTCGCCGAAAAACCCACTTTCTCGATCGAAAAACTAGGTTTATCATTGAAAAAGTAGGCTTTTCGACCGATAAAGTGGGGTTTTCGACCGATAAAGTAGGTTTTTCGGCGAGAAAACCAGGTTTTTCAGTTGGAAAACCCACTTTTTCAATGTAGAACCTACTTTTCGGAGAGAAACCTACTTTTTCAAATGAAAACCTACTTTTTCGGTGGGAAACCAGGTTTTTCAGTTGAAAAACCCACTTTTTTGGCGAAAAACCCACTTTTTCGATCGAAAAGCTTGGTTTATTACCGAAAAGCCCACTTCATCGGTTGAAAAACCTACTTTTTCATTGATAAACCTAGTTTTTCGATCGAAAAAGTGGGTTTTTCGGCAAGAAACTAGGTTTTTTGAATTCTTGTGCATTTCGCTTGCCATACGAGGTACATTTTTATACCTGTGACGATATATGATTCAAAAATGTACATTTGAAAATCACACTGCTAAAACCATCTACGTGATTTAAAAAGTTACAATTCCTTTCTTTGACAGAGGTTTCAACTTAATTTGAACAATAAATCTTCATTTTTCATTTCATTTTTTTCATTTTACCTTTTTTAGGCATGGTAGCCCCTGAGTTTAGATAACTGCTTTACAGGGGGTCATGCATAAAACATACAATTAAATGTAAAACTACAAGTTAAAGAAAAAGGCCAGGCTCTCAGGCTGTAGTCGATGCAGTGGAAGTTTTAGAGAAGTAGATAATTTAGCTTCCATATTTAGGCCATGACTGGAAGTAGAATTTTTTAATGTTAGGAGTTTGTTTTCTACCTAGCATCCAGTATCCTGGTTCTTGGTCTCGATGTGACCACACTTCGTGATTCCTTTTCCCTGGAAATCCAGAGAGTTGGCGAATAACGTCACTCCATGTACCAGGTTTTCCAGGGTGAGTTTCGAACAACAAACCTGGAGATTGGTAGGCCAGTGCCCTACCACTGAGCCATCACTGCCCCAATAACACAAAAGCTGTTAAATAAAGTCAGCTATTAAAGTGTCATTCAATTCAATTGAAAGTGTAAAAAGTGTTGTTGTTGTTGTTGTTGTTGTTGCGATTACTGGGACTTTGTGATGAGTCTAGTGTAAAGATACTCTCCAATCAATGTCCTTTGCGTCAAAGGGTGATTGATTGTTTGATTTATCATTCGACGAAAAGGATCCTCGTCAAAATTTCCCAGACGCCATCTTTCTCGCAGCTCCCCATATTTAGATGTGTATTGTGAGTTGAGAACGTAACCTTTTGTTAAGGGTGATATTTTAAGAGCTCAAAAATATTCAAACATGTTAAAATATAAATCAAGAAGGATATACGTAATGCACGTGTTTCATTATGTTAGTAGGAGCTGTGAATGTGTTTAGAATTATTTTCAAATCCTTCGATAAGCCGTAACAACTGTTTTAGCTGACCAGTGTCGCGGACAGTCTCCTGTCGCGAAAATGCTCCTTGTCTCTTTTGCGAACTATGCTCTACAGTACGAAGGGGCAGAGCTGTTTTGATGAACAGTTTTCATGGGCATGCACCGATATTGTTGCCTAAAGTATGTTCTTACCCATTGTGTTATCTTTATTCATTACATTGCCAAACACCCTTGATAATGTGGTTTTCCCTTGTTCTTCCCTGCTTTCGACTTGGCCTCAACGTCGCCATTTCAAACTGCTTGCAGGTGCAAGTTAGACTGACTACAAGAGTCTTGAGTCTCAGCTTTCTGCGTTGAATTGAATGGTTTTGGCTTCAAACTGATACTCGTGAACATACAGCTTCAAAACAGGGACTACTTGTCTGAGCAAACAGATTTGGTGGAGATATATAAGTGGTAGTTGGAGTGAATACAAGGGCTCACGTCGTAGGTCTAGGTGGAAGTTTGACAGGCACGAAATGCAATTTGAATTTGAATTGAGTTATGGCGTTAGTTAGGCCAAGTCGAAAGCAGGCAAGAACGAAGGAAATACGACATAATCAAGGTTATTTGGCAATGTCATGAATAAAGATAACACAATTGGTAAGAACATACTTTACGAACATTATAGCCCATGCCAAGACGCGACACTTTGGCAACTCAGACAAGTTATAGACGGCACTACTGCACACTACAGTACAGACATACAGCACCACATCACTGCATCACTACAGAGATACAGCACCCTGCAATGTATGTATATATTTGACCCAAATGGGACAGAATACGTGGTTATGGATTTAGCCTTGTAATAGAAAAATTCATGCACAGTACCGTACCTAGCATAGGGACGGAAATGGAAAGACTATACCTGTTCCTGATTTGGTAATGGCATTAGATAAATAGACATTGCCCTCAGACACTGATCACAGAAAATCGTCAGAAAACGCAATCGTGAAGTTCTGTGCCTGTGCAACGACATTTTGATTTCGAAGTGAAATGAAATTCAAGATTTGGAACCCCTTTGGAACATGAACTTTGTAAACTGTTGTAAAATGAGTAGATTCTCAAATACCCAATCAAATTAATTTTGTAGTTGAGCTGTTGGCTTGGCCCTTATAGGAGGAGGGCAAGGGGCAACTGAATTTGAGCCAGGAATGTGGAAGCCATGCCTAAGAGACTGTCTGAGAGGACCTTTCCAAACAAAACATAAATTTTTCCCAGACAATTAAAGGAAACCAAATTTTCAGAATGTCAACTTTTATTTACATGATCAAAGTAAGCTAACGACCCTAAAAGCCCAAACAATCGAAGAAGATATCGCGGTTGTAAACTCTTTTTCTCCACTCAGACAAACTGTCTGCAAATGGGCATGAGAATGAGACAGACCAGCTCTTTCAGCTTTCAAGGTTGAAAGATGACTCCAAGTGGTGTTAATCACCAGGCTTTTAATTTGTCATCAGACAAAGGCTTTTAAATATATCATTTTTCCGAATTCTTTCTGGAACTGGCTTGTCTATTTCTTTGGTTTTGCCTGAGCACTTCTGACTACGATGAACAATGACCCCAAAAGTATTGATGTGAACAAACTTGTTCGCACTTGGAATTCCCTTTCGTTTTTGTGAATGCTGTATAGTTGCCTTCGAAAGTAAGAATTCAGACACGCAGTTGCTTAGGCCATGATTATGATTTAGGCCTAAGTCAAGCAGCGTTGCTTCCTGGTTCCGCCATTTTGGATTGGAGGTCGTTGCCTAGGCAACCGCTCATCTGGTTTTTGCCGAGGCTGCTAAATCGTAGTCTTGAGTCTTGTGTCATGGGAATGCTTTCCTGTGAAGAATTTAGTTCTAGATATCCAATTCGTCCATGAACCAGGATAAAGAAAGCTTAGTTTCAATCAAAAGTGCTTCTGATTTGTGGCAGCTAATTTGTGAACAACCTTGTGGAAAGCTATTGCGTAGGCGCTTGACCTCCGTGTCTTGACAAAGTTTTGTTCAGACTGTTGAATAATGTGGTAGTATCCAAGGGAATTCGTTTCAGGATTTGACGGGGGTTATTAAAAGATCAGGCGACTTTACATGAATAAGTTTGGTCTACTTGGCTCTTGGCTCACAGTTTGGAAATTCTTCTACCATTGATAAAGACCGTCGACGGTACTGCCATGGTCGCTTCAAATGTATTGGTTGGACGTTTGTTTTCGCTATTTTTTTTCTTCTTTCTTTCCTTTTTCATTTTCACAATATTCGTTCATTCATTTAAACCTTCCACTACTCGTCTGTTCCTTACAATTAACACAAACTTTGTTTATAAGAATTGTGAAAATCATAACTGTAAATTGCAAATTATTTTCATGCAGCTTGAAATTAGGCCACCTTTACAAATAGGGCTGCAATGCATGCTGGTTAACCAAGAGCCTTAAACCACCCAGGTATCACAATTCCTTATTTTTTTTAAACATGGCCTACGGTTTCGTCTAGTGGTTTCTTATAAAAGATGACTGTACTTCATTTATTGTATGAGTGATTTACTTTGCAATCAGGGGTGGGCAAATCTCTATGGAGAATGTAGTTGAGTTTTCTTTAAGAAGATTGCGAGGTTTGTCATCAAGACCACGTTTATTGGGATTTATTTACTAATTTTTGAATTGCTATATTCTTGAAACCAAAGTCAATTTCTTATCCAATGTTTGTCCTTTGTTTATCGGCGTTTTTGCAGAAAAAAGAATAGAATGTATCAAGATAAAATAAGAGAACTAAGATAGTCTAACTAAAATCAGTGTTTTTACTTACTTTTGTTTAGGCCATATCTGTGATTTCCCTTCGCCCAATCCTACCAAATATGACATCTTTCGATTCCTCAAACATCGAAGAACATGATTGAAAGGGCTTTTCTTTGATCCAACCGCTAACAAAGCCTTAAAAACGACATGTTAGTCGAGCAGTTTTGGGCTCCGCCATGGTAAAACCGGATGCAAAGTGACGAAGTAAAGACTCGCGCAGACGCGCATCTTCTATTTTTGGCACAGAGCTTTCAGCACCAGAGNGTGATTTCCCTTCGCCCAATCCTACCAAATATGACATCTTTCGAATCCTCAAACATTGAAGAACATGATTGAAAGGGCTTTTCTTTGATCTAACCGCTAACAAAGCCTTAAAAACGACATGTTAGTCGAGCAGTTTTGGGCTCCGCCATGGTAAAACCGGAGGCAAAGTGACGAAGTAAAGACTCGCGCAGACGCGCATCTTCTATTTTTGGCACAGAGCTTTCAGCACCAGAGCGAGGTCATGAGAACCTCTGCGCGGTCTAGTCAGGGGGCTATGTTACTAACTTTTTTGTTTCATTTCGCGCCGTTAACAGAAACAAACATGGCTGATAGCAGGAAGCAAAACCAAGCTCAAACTTCACAGGCAGAAACGAGTCCTCAGGCGGGCCCTAGTGGCGTTAATGTAAGGAAAAAAACTGGCAGAACGTGCAAACGAAAAGTTAGCTATGACGACCAAGACGACTTGTTGTCCCTCATACTCGGGGAATGCAGCTTGCAAGGCGAAAACTGCGGAGAGTTAAGTGAGACAGAAGAAGGCCCACCTCCGAAGAGAAGTAAAAAAAGAGCAACCAAAAAAATAGTTAAGACAGCAAGTGTTAAGACTGGGAGAAAGGAAGTTAAAGATGCTACGAATCCAGTAAATATTCAGAAGACAACCTGGCTTGATAAAAAAAGTTTCATGTCGATGGTTAGTGATTTGAAAAGTGTTAGTGATGGAGATGTCACAGAATATGTCGTTGTATTCCTTCGCAATGAAAAACATATCGAGGTGCATTGTCCTCGAAAGGAAATTGTTGATAAATTGAATAGCACTGCCATGCTCGAAATTTTAATTAAGTACCTTTTTTTTAAAGTGTCAACAGATCATGACTTCATGTTTTCAAATACCACCAAAAGATAGGCAATCTTCATACAGAATTAAGTACACATTTCACGTCAAAACAATGCTCCAGGACAAATCGTCTGAGATTTCAAGGTGGTTCCTGGAAAATTTCACAGAAGATGTTTCACAGCACTTATATTCAGTCGTTCATGCAATTGCAGCTGGTGTATTTGAATTTACCCAAAGCCAGTTCATCAAAATGAATAAAGAGAAGGAGAGCAAAGATGCCCCCNCATAATTTCAAAATATGTCATTTTTTTTTTCGCTTCAGAAGCTTCTTCTTTAAATAGAGTGGTGTGTCTCTGTAGCTGTGTGCTGCTTTAGAAGTTCCATGAAGATCTTTTTTCATCAGAACCCGAGATCTTGCGGATGAATAGTTTACTGATGTCAATTTGTGATTAGTCTCGAATTTAAATTGCGAAAATAACGTCTCAGCAGCACTTCCATTAATTTTAAGTGGAAGAACATAATAATGAGGATTCTGCATGAGAAAATTCCTTGTGAATCCAATGAACCCAAAAACAGTAACTCTAAGTAGGTCCCATGTCTGCCATGATATAAATCGTCTTTCTGCTGTGGATGTAGGATTGAAATCTCCTCCTTGGTTCAAACTCTCCCACCAGTTCTCAAAATATCTATAGCCTTCCTCGATGTTTTCAATAACATGTAAGTCATCAGTTGTGATCTTCTCATGGGACAAGAGCCCCCTCTCAAATAGTTTGTTGCATGCCATAAGATAGTCCCGCACCAGTGTTGTTTCCTCCTTTCCCTTGTTGTTCTCTGTGTTAATAATGTGATGGTATAACTCTGTTAGAACATTATCTTGCTACAAAAAAGGAATTGTTGATATATAATAAGAGAATAAAGGATGTGATAAGGCTGTTGGATAAAGTTGAATAAGATTCTCTCACCACCTGCCTGATAAATTTGTCTTGGTTGGTTTTTATACATTTTAAATGTTTATATTGCAGTGTCTAAATTTTCCTGTTGTGTCTGTAAATATAAAATTTCACAGGTATTGAAGGAGATATATTGCTGATCTTTTGAATCTGAAGGAAATCAATATCCATAAAAAAATTATCCTCCACCCTTTCTTCTCAAGGGAAATTGTAATTTTTTTGGGAAGAGAATCTACTACTTTTATTCTGTACAGAGTATTAAAATATTACATATATCTAAATTGCATTATTGTAACTTTATGTTTATAGAATATGTACTGTACTGCAGGCCTTGCACACATTAACACTGCTTTCTTGTGGAAGAATTCTTAAGAGTTCATGAGAAAACTTTTAATTCCTTAATTAAGGATTCTTGTTTGAACTTTCTACAGTGTTACATGCCTCCCATGAATTCTTATTAAAATGTCAAAAAAATTGAAAATTCTGAAGAATTCTTTGAGAATTTTTGTCAGTTAATGCATGCAGGGCCTACCATTTTGTTAAAAACTTTGTCAAAGGATATTTGTTTTCTCTCTTACAGATACCCTATATTTGGGTTTAGGGAATAGAGCTGTGGTTAGTACCTGCATTATTTTGGCTGGAGCTACATTTAGTTTTGTCCAAGCATCCCTCTCAATGTATGTTGGTAATAGCTTTGGTACTCGTCGCATCTCTCCTCTTTCAGCTCTTGTGCATTCTCTTCCCCACATTTCAACAATTGATTTCCAGCCAAATGATGAACCCTCTTTACTCATCTGGAACATTTTTGTGCCTCCATTCCGCGAAGAGAACAATGCATTTATCTGGTTTTTTAGCTGAATATAAGTTGAAATCACTGTTTAGTTAAATTGTATTCTCTGGGCCTATTTGAAGGACTTTGTCATTACATTGAAAATTGTAATTAACCTTTGGTATATTATATAGAACCCATGGTAACATATAAATTTCCTCAATGTAATGACATACCGTAAAAATTTACAAGTACTTGATTGAAAAAGGTATTAGAAATGTCACCTTTTCAACAACCAGGCTTAAAACCCTGATGTAAATAGGCTCTACAATATATGCATTAAAGTAAGAACCTGCAAATAGAAACCACTTTTTAAGAAACCCCAGGCTGCTTTTTTTGGAAATGGTACCATCATAAAAGAAACTTATAAGAAATGGTACCCTCAACTAAATAGGCTGTTTTGAAACAAAGGTTTGATTCTATTTTGTGGGCTTCCTGTTTAAGTCAAATAAGGTTTTGATGTTAAAAATGTTGTTGATCATTACTACAATTAGCATTTTATTGCATTTTGGAGGTATTTAAGCCATTACTGCACAAGTCAATATTATTACATTCACCGAGAGTTAATAATTTTCTCTACTTGAAAGAGTGACAACAAAAACTTTTCTTTGTGAAAACTTTCTTTCGATAAATTACCCTCATCATTTTATATGAGCTATTGTTATCCTTCCATAAAACAGTACACATCATTTAAGAGTTGAATAATGTGTCTGTCATTAATACAAAAGACAAAAGCATGCTTACAGAAGAAGACATCACATGAAATCCACTCACCTGGTGAGATGGGCAAATAACACAAAACACTTCTGTTGTTGGATTAAATGGATTGGTGAACCTGGGCATTATTGCATGTTTATCAAGGTTGTCACCAGTTACACCATATGCTCCTCTTTTTTCAGCAGTCAGTAGTTTTATTGCTGCAAGATTGCTGCTTGCTCCATCACATACTATGCAGGATGTTGTAAAGCCATAATTTTCAAAAACCCTCATTGTTTCCATTAGTGTTTCTATAACAACTGGATGATTAATTGTAGACTTTAAACTAAAGAAAGGACCAATAATGTCAAAATTCGAAGTAAGATCCCTCCAAAGAAATTGTAATATGTATTCAGTTGGAACTGGCTCTGATGAATGGATGGATTGAAAAATATCATGAAGGTTGTGCATTTCATCTTCATTCATAGCAAGCCCAAGAAGTTTTTCATTTTTCATGTTCATTGCAACTTTCCCTACAACTTTCACTTCATCAAAAATCAAGGCACCCAAACCAAGGGGCTTCTTCCAACCATTTTTCTCACATTCCTCAGAATAAAGTAAATAATCTTCTTTTTTCTCTGCAATGTATTCTTCATTGATGCCTGGAGAATGGTTACGTATTGTGGTGAACAACTGGAGGCTTTTGGTTGAAGGCAGCTCAAGAATTTTAAAGCTCTTCAATGCTTCATATGCAGCTGGGGAACGTACATAAATNAGAACCCATGGTAACATATAAATTTCCTCAATGTAATGACATACCGTAAAAATTTACAAGTACTTGATTGAAAAAGGTATTAGTTCTCTTATTTTATCTTGAATGTATTTATAATAGGTCAGGTTAAAACGTTTCTAATTCTTGAGACATAGTAAGGACCACGAAAATGCTGTAAATACTTGCCAATAGATCCCTGCGCATTTGGTTGGCTGTCTAGAAGCATTTTGTCTTACCCCTGTCTTAGCAGCGGTGGCAGAACAGGGAAAATTTATCCCGAGCTCCAGACCCCCATAGTAGTTTGTCTCAAATTAGGTGTCACGTGAAAATGCCCGCGAATAACAAGTGTTTTCTATGAATAATTTTGCGTTATTGCAAATCCCACGTGACATCTAATTTGAGACAGATTTTCCAATGTTTGAGCATGTTTATTAAGTTGATGTTGGGCCGGTTTTTCTATGCCGGCACAAAACCCATGGACGGAGGATGGTGGACTTTATAATTACGAAAGGCAAAATCCCTCATTCCTATTTTGCAACCCAACAAAAAATTATTTATCGGCTAGTTTAGCAAAATTTTCCAAACACGCAATGTTTTTGGAAGGGTTCAAGCACAACCTTGTCCCCAGGGCCTTTTGTCACATTGGGACAAGGCCCTGGGGACGAGGTTGGTTCGAGCATCTTCGCCCTTGTCTAAAGGACGACATGCGTAAGGTTCGTACGTAAACGTGAACCCCCGTGGAAGTAATCCATTTCTTTGTGCTTTGACAAGATTTTCAGCACAGTTATGTTCGCATGCTGAGCTATCTTTGTTGTAGGGTTGTTTATGGACACTGAAGGACTGTTTATTTCACAGTATAGAGTTGTTACACAGAGATATCTACCCATGAATTGCCAGCAGATTAAATTACACTATCTGCTGAGACAGGAACTGGGAAGGCTTTGAAATTGTGAATATTTTGGGATCAGTCTAAAATATTTTGCAAAGGAGTATCACAGTTACTGAGCGCTGATGGAATGCTGTTTTGATTTTTTGATCCTCATTTTGCGGTGGCTTTTGTAATGATCGTTCGGTCATCGCCCCTTTATGATAAACTTGATTGTTCATCGTTATTCATTACAAAGTTTTTTGGATACTTTTCGAAAGGAATTCATTGCAAAATGGTGTGTATATTTATGTCCAGACTACATGTTATTTTGTTTGTAAAAGTAGTTGAATTATTCACTGCGAAATACGTATGTTTCTTGCAACTATACAGTATCGAAGTCATAGTTTTATTTGTGTTGCAAATAAAAGCATTTGTTGATATGGCGATATCATTCACTGTTGCTGTTTTGTTTTGATCGCGAAAACCTAAGTTTGAAGTAAGTTTGATCGCAAATATTTTGGTAAGGTCTTCATGTTGGATCAAGTTGCAAATCAGTTTAATAAATTATAACATTTTCATTATGCTGTTTTCAGCAAAATTGTCTTCAATTTCGTACATGGAATTTCCGTTTGCTGTGAATAAAATTCTGTTTTGTTTGATATGAGCATGAAGGCATGAAATGTGACAACAGTTTTCGCGTAGCGAAATTCTTCATCATTTGTTCGCGAATTTTCCGCGTAATTGTGGATATTTCGAATTTCGTTGCAAATATAGATAATAGGATTACTCGCTGTTCTTTGAAAAGATTTGGCCTTCTTTTACTTTCAATTAGTGGATATTCAAAGGGGTTATTTTATCTCTTTGTCATAAAATTCCAGTGTTTATTGCTGGCTATATTTGTCTGCAACTTGTTGAAGTGTCGGTTTGCCGCTAAAAGTAGACATTGAATTGATTCTACAAACGCTAAATCAACAGAGCATTTTAGCAATGATGCTTTAAAAGCCAAATAATAGATGTTTGTGTTTGGTTGTGAAAAGGACAGATTGTTTATGCTTCAAATGCGAAGTTTGTATGGGAAAGAGCAAGAGAGCTGAATGTATATGTTGCACGAGTCTCAAATTCCTGAAATTTGCAACTCGAGCGAACGTTTCAAGATGGTAAGAATTCCATGTTTCATAAATACTTTTGTGTGTAAATTAACAAGTCGAGGGAGAGCCTGAAGATGAAATGTACCGCCACAAGTAGGTAGAATCTGTCAACATTTACTCCACTTGAAAGAAACAGCCGATTTCTGGCCACCAACCAAGAAAGAAGGGGGGCAGGTCAGGTCTCCGATCGCCAATTATAGTGTAGTATTTTCATTCGTAGAATTTTTGAGACCACGCTGCAATTAAGGGCGCAATTAGGGACCATGTAATTATTTAACTCCAGTAGAGACTGGTGTAAGTAATAATGTCAAAGATTCTGAGATTGTTGCGGTCTTCCAGTTTTCAGAGAAGGATGCGACCAGTTCGTAATGAATTTGTGGTGGTGGTGTGAGTGGAATGGTGTGTTGCTTAGTTTTATCCTGGAAGAAATGCCTGGTGGACAAGTGGTGGACACGCCCCCCTATTATAATGAACCTATTAGCATCGTGACCCAACCCTATGCATTTTGTTTGTTTCTTTATCATCAATTTTAGATCTTGAAGTTTACCTCGTTTACCTATTCCCCTCAAATTTCCATGTCAGCCTCCCCCCTTCATTAGCTCAGGCCCCAAACATACTAGACTGTCTTCAAAGTTTTAAAACCATTTACAGTACATCGCTGGATGGGCCTAAGTGACCTTTGGCAAGTCTGTTCCAAACGAGGAATGCTTGGAATGCTCCAGATTGCCCCCCTTTTTTCCATGAATGATCGAAGAACACAATGTTCAGTTTACCATTTGGTCTCCAGTCTCGATTTGCCTGCTGAGCTTGTGGTGCAAACATTTAAAGGCCATTCCTTGAGAATTAGCAAATTTACTGGCGACAAGAGGGTGAAATATTTGAAATCATCTGTTTTAAATTTTGAAGCTCAGCTTCATCTGTTGTGAATTTGAGCAGCTTAGAATATTAGGAGATCTTTGCCCTTCTTTCAATCAACACCCTTCACCATTTAACAGGGGATGTATATTCGTACCAGCTTGCCTATGAGCTGCCCCGCCAAGCTGCCCTGTTTTTGAAACAAATATTTGAGGTCAATTTTTGCCTCATATCCTGTTCTGGCCATTTGGCTGCCCCCAAACATTAGGGGGGTTATTAGGAGGCTGCAGTAAGATATACACGTGCCATTTAGCATGTGTTTACTGTAGTCTTCTATGCAGAGATCATGTGAAAAAAGATCTGATTAGAGGGCAGAGAAAGAGGGAGAGACATGGAGCAGGCTACCCCCAGGGCCTCAAGTCATGGGGCATCATAAATTTCCTAAATGTGCAGAAGTCTCAAAACTTCATTAATTTGTAGTTTAGTTGCTGGCAGCATTTTATTTTACCCCCCCCCCAGAAAACGTCACTTATGACGTTTTAGGTTCCCTGTTCTCACAAAATTTTGGTCCATTTGGAAAAAGGTTTTCTATCTGTTTTGGAGAAAAAGTCTATTTTTGCGGGGAGATTCTTGCTCGGTCGTCTTTCCTGTACCCTGGGGACATACAGGGTGTCCCAAAAACTTACGCCCCATTTTTACGGCTGCTGTGTAGGAGCTGCGATTTCATTTATCTTGTTTTGCTCGAGGGGCAAATCACAGATTTTTGTTTCGTACACCTTCATTGAAATCACAAAAAAATCACACAAAAATCACACAAAAACTCACAGGAAGTCACAAACTCACAAAAATATCACAGAATCACAAAAAAATCACACACAAAATCACAAAAAATCACAATATCACAAAAAAATCACAGAAAAATATCACGTGATTTTAAAATCACAAAAATCACGTACACTATTTTGAGAAGTGATTTGCCCCTCGGTTTTGCTTCATCTTAAAGTTTTGAGACCTGGTTTGAGCACTGTAGTGAGTAAGAACAACGATAAGAACAACTAACCAGCTGAGTGCAATGCTACAATGAGTGTAATGCTTCAGATATCCAGAAATCAAATGAAAATAAATTTTAAAAGTTTCTAAAATAATTGTTTTCCAGTACTCGAGTTCCTAATTTTTGGTGATCTGAGGTTTAAGTTTCTTATAAAGAGTTTCTTACGAGAATACTATCTAGATACCAGAATCACAGAACACAGGGAGGACAAAGAACTTATGTAGTAAGTGTACTCTTCACGAGAAATGTTTACTTGCAACAATAGGCTTATGTTGTTTAAATCCCCAGAAGATTTCGTTTCTGTGTCGGATTTAAGTGGAGAGCAGGAGATTCCTTTCTTTATCAATAACCCCCTGAACAAAATGATTACTCATTTGATCCAAAACATGATTGTGGAATCACTAAGGAGGTTACACACTCCCTTTAGGATAGTATCTATTCCTCTATATGCGTTGATCCCGTTAAAAGAGGTTAAGCCTATTGTATTTATTTACAATGACAAAAAATCAGGAGGTTATAACATAAGTTTCAATAATGAAATCTTCAACAGTTTCAATTCACAACGATTTGTTGCAATTTAACATCTGTTGTGCATATGCCGAAATGATTTGGAAATTTTAACAAAATTCTTATAAATTGATGGATGTTATTATCTTCGAAATGGCTTTGTCACTAAAGTTTGTAAATTGTCTGTCCCACAGGCCCGCAAAGTGAACACATGGCTAGCGATGTCCAAGGACAAACAATTATTGGTAAGTAATAACACATAATAAAACACACAGTTTTTCTTTCCTATGCTTTGCCGTCCATTCATGATTTGTTTTCTTTTTTATATTTGTTATGATTTGAGATCATATCAATTCTATTGACAGTTGCTAATATATAGTTACCGAAGGAAACGGGTTATTGCTTCACCAAAGCGTTGACCTCATGTTATAACAACTGGAAACGTTATTTTAGTATCACAAACTGAAACTATTTCAGTTATCCGTAAATATTGATATTTCTTTAGTTATCAGCAATAATAAGACCGTTCCGTCTAAGTGACTTTTCAAGTTTCTCAAAAGTTCATTAAAAAATTCCAGTTCTGGGGTTAGGTTTGTGTGTGCTATCGAATTTCGGGATATTCCATGGCCCCATCTTTATAAACATCTTCGTTTCATGATAGGACCTATTTTACTTCCTGAGACTCAAGTTGGTTTACATCTTTCAACCAGTTCTTTGTTCTGTTGATCTTTATCTCTAGCTCAAGTTACTTTAGATTCTGGAACTTCCAGATTCCGGGCAGTCAATAATAGAGAGTTTACGAACCAGGACCCTTGCCCTACCATCGCTCTGGCGTCCCTGTACGGACTGATGACCTGGATGAGATCCTGGGAAAAAGAAAAACGGTGATTGTGTTCATCGAGCCAATCAATTGGTAGAAAACCTTCCAGTGTTACAAATCTTGAAAATACTGTTGAATAACGGAATTAGTGGCTTACCAGTTTTGGCTGCACTTCTCACAGCAAAACGTTAAAACGCAAAGTCGAGAGGGAAAATGAGTACGTACGTACACGAAGTTGAATTAGCCAATCAGGGAGCCCACTAAAACTTGTATTGGTTCTCTGATTGGCTAATTTCAAATGAGTTCACTGTTTATGGTCTCGTTTCTTCTCTTTCTGATGTTAACTTGCGCGTGATGTGACCAGTGTCGGCAGACGAAAATTTTCAACAAATACGTTGTTCAACTGGTTCAACGGGATGCGGATGCTCAAATCATATGCTCAAATAGGGTACTGGTGATTTCCATTCAATATTTCCATCGTTATATTCCCGAGGTAAGGTAGGAGGTCTTGCTTGAAAAAACAGTAAACCTGGGGATCTGCGATGTTGGATGGTGTTATTTTGCGAATGTAGCTGGAGAAGGGAGATATATGCAGGAAAATAAAAAGAGAAGGAAAACAATTTAATATATTGAGAATTGAGAAGAGAACAGGGAAACGGAGAAGTGAGAAGTGAGAATTGCACGAAGAAGGAAGGAAAATGGAGACAGGGCTACACCGAGAACCACAGACCTGAACTGGCCGAAGTTGCCTGATCGTCTTGGGTGGCTGACCGTTAGTAGTGTGCTTATAGCCTTTTCCCATTCATTTCGAAATGGTACGTGATCAAGTTCACTACAACGCTGCTTTCCAAATTCGTGATGATGCCATGAATGCATGGATTAGAAGCTAGATTTTAGGAAGATTCTAGAGCGGTGTGATCTGTTTATTTCAATCGCATTATCTAATTGGTTTATGAATTAAGATATAGAAAGAAGAAATAAGTAAATTTATGAAGGAATTTTGCATATTATGATGCACAAATGAATAAACTCAGCAGGAAGGGAGAATTTGTTGGAAATGTTTAGATGATGATTGGGTTTTAAGATTGGATGTAGAGAAAGAGTTGTGAGCCATGGCTTAATTTGTGGCCTATGTTTTGAGCAGGATTTTGCGTTATGGTAATTAAGAAGGTGGGAAATGAAATGGCTTGCGATATTACAAGGTGGTGTTTAAACTATCCAGTTTGGGTTGTTAGGCCATACTAGAGGTACATTGAACTGGGTGCATTTGAAAAACATTCGTATTTGAAGCAGCAGACAAAGAACTGCCAGAGAATCGACTGTTGTGGCCTATGAACAAGCCTGNGCTCAATTCCCTTAGCAGCCGGGGGTCTCTCCGATTACAGTGCTCCGATGGAGAATAAGGCTCTCCTTCTTGAAAACCCTATAGAAATGTTGAACATTTTCAACTCCTCCCCAGGGGCGCAAATGAGGGGGGGTGTGGGGGGGTGTGACACCCCCCCAATAATTTCACCACCCGGTCCCAATCGCTATTTGATAGGGATAAAGTCGGTCCCGATCCGGCTCTGAACTTGAACTGTTTCTGTTTTTCAATAGTCCTAAACAGAGTTTATCACACCTAAAGTCGGTCCCGATTCTGCTCTGAACTTACCGCGCTGTATCACAGTAGGCCATAGTGGTCCTGTTTCCATGGAGGAACCAATTAACGAACAATATCCGGGTACAGAGTCCGTCCCAATCAATCCGGCTGCGTTACATTACAGTGGTCCATCAGTTCTGCTTCTGTGGAGGAGTTGAATAACCAAGACTGCCCGGCTCATGTGTGACATTTGGTGATTTCACCAGGGTCAAGGGTCAAACACATAGTCATGTCAAAGTCCGGAAGTCACAAGGACACAGCCAGTGATCAAGCTATATAGCTTACAGAGATCTTGTGAAATCTGTTATTCCATGGTTATTCAAATTATGATATTGGCCTGTCTAGCTCTTTGTTTGTTTAATTCGTCTATACTGAAGTCGCTGGGACAACAAAATTGAGTCCATCCCACAGACCATAACTACCTCTGGTTATGGTCAGTGGCACAGGCTATATAGCTATAAGATATAGCCAGCCAGCAGAACAAAAAGCTTAGACAAAAGGGGCAGTCCTGGGTATCCTCAACAGGTCGATAAAGCCTTTTGGGCCTAATAATTTCATAACATTTTCGACATGCCACATACGCGATATAAAGTGACTTGCGCTCTTTGTAAAAGGACATTTGATAACGATAATAAGGGACCACACTGCAAAAGTTTTCATCCAAACTACACAGCAAAGACACTGCCACTGATCTACAAAAATCAATCGACGGTATGTAGCCTAATAAATAATATTTTTTTATGAATTTTGATTAATCAGCTTCGATTTTATTTCGTGTGGCAAGTAGCCAATAAAGTTAGGCCATTCAAAGTTGTGTCTACACATGACTTGTAGGATCTTCTATTTTTTTTTTTTTTTATCCACACGTTTCCTTCTTAATTTGCAATCTTCAATTTTATTTTCAGCTTGCTCTTTTCCGAAACGCCAAAAGCAAAACTGTGGAAGAAGTATCAACATCAACATCATCAAAAGCAGATGAGACCATAGCAGGTCTAGCAGCAACACATATACACGTTGATATAGCGGGTGAATCGGTTGGAAATACAGAATCTCGGAACGAAGATAGTACAAAACATAAAGAATATATTGAATCACAATCCAGACCAAGTGCTGGAAAGGTAATTTTCAAATTCAAATTCAAATTTGTAATGACTTTTTTGAGTCCAAAAACAAGCTTCTATAAAAATGAGCTCTTTAATTTTTTGCCAACTTACCTGCGCTTGAGAAAAATGCTGACGTCGGCTATGACGTCATACTTTAATTTGGAAATTTTGCACACGTATTTGTAAAAGGTATAAACCCAAATTCAAGAATGATATAAACAATCGTTTATGAGTTATTAGATTAAAACTGGCAGGGGGACATTTTTGCTCCCCATGTGAAATAGGGTTAAAATTAGAGAAGACTGACCCCTAAAGTCGACCTGTCATTAGGTTAAAAAGGAACTTAGGAACTTAGTTTTTTCAATAAGGCAGATAGTTTTTGAGAATAAGATTTTGTGAAAAATACTCGAACATTAATCAATTTTTATTGTAGACATATGCACTATATCATAAAAGAAATGTGGATGATATTTGTTCTGAGAAAATAGTGGAGACTGCCGGGAAGCAAGAGAAGCGACCAAGACTGGTATGTAAATATCTCACTAAAATGTTTAATGTAAAACTTTAATTTTTTCCTTGTAATATTTGTCATCAATCTATAAACTTTTTTAGATACTCAATGTAAGAATGGTACTGGACATTGATGATGATCTGAAAATTCCATTCTTGATGCTAAGAATAGGTTCACTTTTTAGAATAGAAAATAAATAAATCATCGTTAAATGTGATTGAGGTAACAAAAGAGGCAAATAGCAAATACCATTGTAATAAGCAAATAATATTTGTCAGAACGCACTTAACATTAACAACCAAAAATATTCCTAAGTTTTATTTTAATTCTGATGAGCATTGAATTGGCTGGAACAAAGCATAATTTAAAGTTATTTTCTAGTTATATTATTTTTGTTTTACCACTTTAGCATACTCAATGTGAGATTGATATTTTTATCAATGTTCTCTAAAGTTACTGACATAAATGGGTAAGTTTTTTGCTTTTGTTAAAGGGTTCGTCCGAGGAAGCAGTTTCTGATGTAGAGCAAGAAGAGGATACTCCAATAGATTCCGACTTGGACGCTGAGCAAGAAGAGGATACTCCAATAGATTCCGACTTGGACG
>REGM01000023.1:373417-457990 GCA_004194415.1 Aurelia aurita | reverse complement strand
GAGAAAATTTTTCTGGGAGCTTCGCCCCCAGACCCCCTCAGAGTTTCCCACTGCTTTCTATCCCCATCAATCCAAAATATGCTCCGCAGTCTCTGTATTTCATAGGCAGTTAAGTTTCAAATTTGGTCTTTTGTTGCCTAGAAAAATATCGTTAAACGAAAAATGGACATCGAAAACGCCTTTACTACCAACCTATAGACGAACGTGTGCTTTGAGGTCTGCAGGGCACCACTCAGTTTTGCAGGGCAAAAACCATTTTCACCCCTCCAAGAATATGGGTCTAGTTACGCCCCTGACCATAAGGTCGTTTAAATTTGAAAATTATCTTCAAAGCATCATTTCCGCGATCATTTCAAGTATTTTTATTTTGCAATATCGCCTCAGCGAAAACACCAATCTGATCTCCTCCCAGCATTGCAGTCTTGAACATGGCATTTTCCAGAAAAGACACCCAATCTTCACATTCCGCTACACTTTGGGCAGCAAAACAATACACTTTAGTCATCTTTCCATTTTTCACTTTCATGCTGAACAAACAGTCAAGTTCTGCAACTCCTTTTGGCAGATCGATCGAGTTCCATTTGTAACTTTCACAACCGGTTAGAATTTGTTTGCAAGCTCTCTTCAATAAAATACGTTTCTCCGTCGAAGCATGGCCTGGTTTATGAAATACAGATAGATAGCCATCTTCATAAAGGACACAATATCTGTGTTTCCAGTTTTTTCCCAGTTTGCCGGAGTATTGATGCAACCATCCGCTTTTCGTTGCCATTTTGCAGTCTTTTCTGTTCTGCTTTCTGTTTACACGATGTGATCTTTTTAAAAGGATAAATTCCATCGGATAGTTCTTTGCAATTTATATCCAGGGCTCTTGTTGTTCACAACTATAGCGTCGCTATGTTGACTTATATTTTGCAAATAGTGTGGGTCTTCCGACAATGCTGCATTACGTATTTTTGTGTCACTGATTGTTCAGCCGCCATTCTGTTAAATTCTTTTGAATTCACTGACCAACCTCAGCACTTTCCTGCGCAGAGGCAGCGGTCGTTGTGTCAGCGTGGCTCCCTGTGTCAACTTGACCGTGTTCGGGTGAGAGCACTGGACGCCAGGGAAGCGCTTTGTTAGTTTTGACCCATGGTTAGACCCCTTCCATGGAGCCCAGGCTTCTTACTCGAATATGATGTCAGGAAACCAGACCGTTGTGGTGTGACATTGTAGGATTGATCTTTTACCCTTTTAGACAAGAACCTTATGTAGTGTTGCTAGTTGCTGATACGAAATATAGTATTTTAGAGAACCGAAAGGACATTGATACTACAATGAATCGCTGTAGGCCGGAGAAGGATCATCAAAGAAATCGAAGGGTTTTCTTGCTAAACACGTATGATATTTCTACAAGAACAACAGGATTTCAACTGGATTTCTGGGATTTCTCAGGAAAGCAAAAGGATTTCCATCGAAAGTGTGAGGGTTTTCTAGGGAGTTATATGTCCCTCGAAAGAAACAATTTTTCAGCCGTTAAAGTTCTATACGCGTTTTAAGTTTAAGATGGATCGGCACTTAAGGTGGCTCACTGCTAATAGAAAAGTGAATTCGTGGAACGGCGATAATGTGGCTCACTATTAGTTAAATATGTTTCAAACCCTTCCACAATAATGGGTCAAGGTGGCTCAGTACTGATAAAGACTTAGCACTTATACACATTTGGTGTACTGCAGCTCATGCTGGATTGGGCGAATCCACTCCGAAGTGACTGTTAGAAATCGAGTTACATACAACATATGAATGTTTTGCTTGATCCTTTGTGAAAAATAAGAATTTATCTTCAAGATACCGCTTTCATTTTGAAAAAAGAAATGAAAATTCTGTTTGATATGGCTCATCAGAAAACTGTAAAATCACGTTTTCGACAGAAATTTCTTGACGGGACCCCTTTAAAGAAGAGCGCTTTCAATGCACTACTAACTGGCGAATGGGCGGTAGAGCGGTAGAGCGTTAAGGTTGAGGCTGCGCGCAGTCTGGACAACATGAACTTCTCGAGATGGTTAAGGAATTAATGGAATTTGTTGTCAGACATAGTAACTATTCGTAGTTGCTTTATCTCTTTAATTCCTAGCAGTGCAGTTTTATTCGTTACGTTATCTAGCATCCGTTGGCCTCAACAATTTCTCCAATCTCTCTAGTGTGCGCGGTTGAACGCCCCTGGTTATTGTACTGTAACTCTGCATATTGTGGGATCATAGTCACTATTCCAGATATTTTTGCCATTAGCTGTGCCACACGTTTTGCTAAGTTAATCCGAGTTAATCGGGGAGAACGAAGGAAACTATTTGTAGTTGTCAATTCGACTTTTTTTTCGAATGTTATTTCTCATGTTCTGTCATTAGTAAGATACGAAAAGAAGTGTGCTTATGTGACCAATGAAATGGCTATCAAAAGTGGTTGGCTCTTCAAATATTCTGACAGTTTGTTCACTGACTGGAAGAAAAGATATTGCGTTCTTTACGATGATGGCCGTTTCTCGATCTTTCGAAAGCCAGGACACACTGCGGTGGATCAAAGCCTTGTCATGAAAACAGATTGTAAACAAATCGTAACAGGCTATAAATGCCATAAGTGGCAGGCTATTCATTTTCCAAAAGGAACCTTGCAGCTGGAGTCGCTATTTAGTTTGAAAACGAGACAGCATCATCTCACAAATGAGATCATTTTTGCTGCCAAGACACCTGATGCATGCGAGGAATGGGTTGAGGTGTTACTAGCTGCCCAAGGAGAAGTGACTGTAACAGACGTGTTTGCTTCAATGGTTACGGATAAAGGTAGAAGAAGGACGATACAAGATTTGCTACAAGAGAAAGTGAATTGGAATGTAGGGCCTACGAGCGGAATATTCCCTCAAAATATCTTCTATCAGTTCTGTTTGGCGGACTTTAAAGGGATTTAAATTTTAATGGAACCTCCTGGAACTGTTTTGGTAGTTGCTGCGATAGTAAATTATGAGGGTAGATGTTATGTCTGCCATGTTTATTTTGTTTGTGGTTGTTGTTGTACTTGTGGTTGTTGTTGTGGAGGGAGAGAGAAGAAGGCCTGGATGAAGAGGACTGAAAGAACTAGTTTTCTGAATATTATACTCGTTGAGTTCATGTTTAAATAGTATGAAAGATATCATTTCACAGTTAATTCTTTGTTCCTGCTCTTTATAGTAGACAAAGAAAAATAAGAGATTTGCTGCATAATGAAGTGAATTGGAACGTTGGGCCTACGAGCGGAATATTCCCCCAAAATATTTTTAATCAATCTTGTGTAACTTATTTTAGATAGCCTGCGTGCAGACTCACAGTGCGTGCGGAGGAGGAAAAAGGAGATTCCTTTTTCCTCCTCCGCTGTGGAGTCTGCACGCAGGCTAATTTTAGAGGGATGATTCGAAAACTTCACTGAGAATAATGCTTTTCGATACTGAGAATAATGCTTCTTTTATGCAATGAGTTTAAAAATAGAGGTAGACTTGCCCCAGGTCTATTCCCTGAAGTCCGTCGGACCGATCCCTTTCCCACAGTTCCGCAAATCCTTTACGGAATATTGGAATTGCGGATCCTGAAACTGTGGGAAACTTCAGATGAACTTCAGGAAAAAGACTTGGGGCAAGTCTAGTATAGAGGCTAAGTAGCTACGATGAATTGCGACAATAGGTTGTCGCGGCTGGCTGCTTCGTGAGATTACGAGTCATATTTGTAGCGATTCATAGGTTCGGGTGGGGAAGCGAAACTGTAATAGTGTCATGATACATACAAGTTTTCCTGTGAATCTGACAGACTTTGGCTACAATTCCAATGTAGGCATGAGCGGATAAATCACACAAACTTCGGTTATATGATTATATACTAAATCAACTATGTACACAGGCTATCGGGTCTCCATTGAGATCCGGAATTAACGTGTAGCTGGTCGCATACCGATAACTAAAGATTAACTCAAAACTTACAGAATATATTAGAAACTACGCGGAAATACAAATTAAGGATAACCAATCAACTACAAGAATAACAGGAAAATGACTAACATAAGATTTGCGTAAACGGACCAACCTAGGCAATAAAATAACTAGTCGTATACCAAAAGTAAATACCGAAAGGGATTGAAAGCGAGGCTATTACGTAATTAATGCTAAAACTATGTGAAACGATACCTAGCCATAATCTGAAAGGAAAGTAATTAAAACTTCGTTGAATAAATAAAGGTGAAGGAAAAATATATCCAAATGAATGAACTCATAAAAGTCCTAAAAAGTGAGTATCGTCACAATAGGATTGAGATACTTAGAGGCTCTTGGATAACCGGCATGCATTGTGATTCTTTGTTTTGTTTTTCGTTGATTTTCATGCAGCATGAAATTAGGCCACCTTTACACAGCAAATAGGGCTGCAATGGATGCTGGTTGCCCAAGAGCCTTTAATATGCTGATTTATGGAACCCTTTGTAATTGTATTGTATATAGCTGATTTCTTAGTTACTAATCATAAGTCAGTCATTTCGTAACCTGTACACGAGTCGTAGTCTATCTCGTCGCTCTTCAGATATTCAGAAGTTACAGACAGATTTCATCCTGTAATAAAACTATTTTTTTTTTTTTATATATTCAATATAAAAATTTACAAAAACGAGCTACTTAAGACACTACGTACAAATCACTTTACAACACTACAAGGACGATGCCATAGGGAGCAAAATATCATGACTACCCCATGTCATTTATACGAAGAACATACAACTAAATTTCAACTACATATACAACTACAACTAAATTACAACTAAATATACAACTAAATTGCAACTTAATATACAACTACAAAAGGCTATATATAAACTAAATTGCAACTTAATATACAACTACAAAAGGCTATATATAAACGATTTATAATAAAACTATGACGAATCCAGTAAGACTAGCTAGTCGCTTTATCACAGAGGCGACGAATTAGATGTGCCAGAGCCTTAAATCTTTGGGACTATAGAGACGGTTGTGCTAAAGATGGCATCAGGGAATTTTTTATCATGATCCCTTTGCGTCTCAAGAATTTCGATTGATTTGATTTGTCGATTTATCATGGAACGCAAAGGATCATGGTAAAAAATTCCCTGACACCATCTTTAGCGCAATCGTCTATTGAAATATTTACGGAAATTCAAATAGCAATGAAACAGATATACACCAAGCTAGGGTAAAGACACAAATTCATACATAAATATGAAATATAAGATAGATAAGTTATTGTCAACCATGATCCTTTGTGCGCCGAATGAAAAGCAAGACATAGAGAACCAAGGCCAGAAACGACTTTCATATCATAGGAAAGTCGATTTTGGCGCCACAAAGGATCATGGTTAGCAATGGGTCTTTAAAGACAAAATGTTCTTCAAATTTAGTTTTAGTTATCATCTGCTGCCCATCACGCTAGCTGCAAATATATCCATTATCGTAACTTTTTCTTGTGCTTTCTCCAACGCATCAACCCATGCCATACACTCTCTTTTGTTGTTGGCTGCGAATGTATAATCCTCCGCAAGAGTTAATCGCCTCACTTTCATGCAGAAAAGTGCATCGAGATCTTGAACGCCCTTTGGGAAGTTGATAGACTTCCATTTGTAGCATAGATAACCAGTAATAATTTGTTTACATTCTTTCTGCACGAAAATTTTCTCCTCGGGTGATGTTGCTTTCTCCCTGGGCTTTTTGAACATTGAGAGGTGACCATCATCGAAAAGAATCAGGTATCTTCGCTTCCAAGAACCCATCAATTTTCCATCATAATACTTATAAACCCAGCCACTCTTCACAACCTTCATAGCTGGAGAAAAATTGGGCAAACTTGAAGAATTGTGGATTTGTGCAGCTCCTTTCCTTTAGAGTTCTTTAGGCAGTGCCTTTGCTACTTTGCTCCACAAGAGGGCGAGTTCTCTTCTTTTGTTACTGAAGGCTTGTGTTGAAAATCTATCTGGGCCTTGCGTCATCGAAGTTGCCTTTCCTATAGGCACAACCTTTCAATTCCTTCTTTGTCCTCACTCCAGTTCTCTATTTTTGCTATAGAAGACTCGATACAATTGCAAATTAATTTGGTTGCTACTTATTCGAAACTCCCTCTTCCTTTTGGTACTATGCAGCTTTGTTCCTCTTCCTATTTGCTTGAGCGCCAGTACTCTAAGTTTGTTCCAGAAGACTTAAAATGCGAATCAATTTGGTTCTCAGGTAGTCGGAGAATCTTCAGTTCGCTCACACTGTGTGTATTGTCTCCTTTTTTCCTCGGCGTGATTTGGAGTTCCTCTGAGGCAGACGCACCTTTATAAAAGAGAATTTCAAAAAGATAGCAAAATGTTTTGTAGGGTACTGTGGCATATCCAAAAAAGAATCCACCAAAATGATTTCAAACTTTCCAACTTTGTGTAACGTTGAAGTTTCCAAAAACAAGAGTAACATTGAGAGACTTTAGCGCCTCCAGTCCCCAGCACAGGAACGTTACCTTTCCCAAATCTGTCGGCACTTGTAAAATTTCTAGGCAAAAATGTTGCTTTTCGTAGCTGAATACGCTCTTAAAATAAACATTTTCGTCGATCGTAACACTTTATTGACGCAATTGGCATTCGTGGCGGTGGCAGTGGTATTTGCTCGCCAATCTTACATTTACAATTCTTCTAGGAGAGGAAATGTGTTTTTGGCACTTTGACAATTTTTGTCGGCATTGTTGACAATCTTCGACTCCCCAGCTTTGCCAGTCTAGCGTCATTCTTTGATGAAAAAGATTTTCAAGAATGTTTAGGGATTGTTCGCGAAAACAATTAAAATTGCTATCAAGGGGTTGTTTTCATGGTGATCATCTGCTGTGTAAACTGCCTATATACAGAACAGAAACTTGTATATATGTATGTACGGTATGTATGTATAAACGGCCTATAACATTTTTTAACGTGAATAACAGAGCTAAGTTAAAAACTTGTTTTCAGCCTGGTTCACAAAAAACTTGCCTGTCCTGTGTTGTTGGGGTGTTACCTAGTTTCCCTTATCAAATTATCTAACCTTTTCCAACAAGGATTACAGTTATCAGACTATAGTGCGAAAAGGGGTAAACATGAAATCTACATAGGCCTATTTGCTTGTTGCCAAACTGTCTTGTGTACCAACCTGTATTGTGTCCAAGCCTGTTTTGAACGTAAATAAGTCGTAGAATCTTCAATCTGTAAGAATCATCAATTGATAACTTCTTTACTTCTTGTGTAATTTGCTCTTTTTGATACGACGTACCGACCAACTTCGTTACTGCACTGATTTGAAACGGGAGCAACTTATTTTCCTTATTTTACATATTTGGACAATTAGCTCACCTCTTTACATTTCGTAACAGCATTGTATTTTTTGAATGCGAGTTTCGCATCCATCATTCAAGTTATGGCGTGCTCAAAGATAATTAGATTGCATTGCATTCTTATACAAATTATTTAGATACTGCTTTACCGCACACTGGGTGCTTTGTCCAGAGTTCTATGAATTGCGGCTATTCTTAGGAACCGCTTTGTTTTATTTTTGGCATCCTTCCCCGATTTAGTGAAAAAGCCTAGGCGCACAACGTAATATCCTTCCTACTATATGATGATAAAAGTAATATTCATTACAATTTTAATTTTGCATTAATTTCATACATTATTAATAATTTAAATTATTCAATTATCATAAATTAGAGAGCGTCACGAACACTATTGCTTCTGTGCCTGCCATTGCTATGAAGTAAAATCATAACAAGTTGAAAGCTTGAAAGTATGCTAATAGTTGTAATACACTTGCTGCTGCAACTTCTGTCCTTTCGGCAACACGCGCGGCAACAATCCTTTCGTTTCTATGACATATCCTCCAATAAGGGACAAGATCCACCCTGGCAGATCTTGGCTTCTGATGGCTATTGAAAATCATTCCCTTGGGTTATATGTCGAAATTTGTAACTCGAAAAGGCTCTCGTGAAAAGTGGGAAGTGTGAGAAAGACTACCGGGTGTCCCAAAAAAATCGCAACAGATTTGATCCAGGCTAGCGACAAGAATTTAGGTCGAATATATCCCTAATAATTTTTTAGTAATCCTCGATAGTTAACTTGAAGATAAATACCTTGTTTGTTGATATAAGTGCACTGAGAGCTGAAATATTAATCTCGTAAGTCCAAATTTGCCTCCACCTCCAAACCAGAGCTTTTAGGTTTTGGCCTATACTGCAAATGCGCTGTTTCGGGAATCTCCTAAATCATAGCGAAATAGGAACAAGAAGACTCATGCTTAGGAACGTATTTGAATAGAAATCCAAACTTAGCTTGACAACCAGATTCACTAATTTAGTCCCGAAGAGACATCTTTCTTCATTCTACAAAAAGTTCAAATTACTTCTGTCTAATAAAAGATAGCCATCAGCGGAATGGTTCCCTTGGGTGTGAAAATAAATTATTTCGTGCAATCTTCATTGCTTGAATGAAATGCATTTTGTATCATCTATCTTGGAATTATTACGAAACAAGCAATCGTATACACTCAAGGGAACTAATGTCCACGGATAAGATCTTTAAAAAATATCACGCACTCGTTCTTGGATTAGCATTTTTGTAGGTGCATTTTGATTGAAGAAAGCTATTCCTTGGTGACTGTATGCATCGACATGTTTTTTCAATTCTTAGCTTTCAAATTTCTATTCAAATGTGTGCCTAAGCACGGGTCCTTGTTCACAACTACTATGCTATGTCTATGATCTAGGAGATTCCCCTAAACAGCGCGTTTGCAGTATAGGCCAAAACCTAAAAGCTCTGGTTTGGAGGTGGAGGCAAATTTGAACTTTCAAGATTAATATTGCAGCTCTCAATGCACCAATGTCAAAAAACAAGGTATTTATCTTCAAGTTAACAATCGAGGATTACTTCAAAAATTATTAGGAATTGATTCGACCTAAACTCTTGTCGCTAGCCCCGATCAAATCTGTTGCGTTTTTTCTGGGACACCCGGTATTTATTTATTTATTTAAAGTTTGCTTTTCTAATGGAATAGCTAAAATCTAGGCCAACAAAAAATGCCTAAGCCTTTTTTGAAAGTCATTTCGCGGAAATGAAGCCTTACGAAAATCATTTTAAACAAACCTTTGTTCCAAAACTTATCATAAATAAAAAGATATAAAGTCTTGAAACTCGACAATTTCTAGCATATCCACCCAGCTTCCACAGCAACTTGTCTAAGTCTAATCAATTGAATTTAAGATTGAGCAACTATCTTTCTTTACGAAATCGTACAATTTTAATGGCGCCACAAGATCTTGTGATGAGGGCCTAAATAGGGTTAGATTTTTCTGTGCAATATTATGAGACTCTGTTGACTGAAATAACATCATTCAAGTCAAAAAATGCATGGGAACAATAAAGTCATGAATCGGTCTAGGTGCCAACTTAGTGATTTTACCCTTTGGATAATTTGAAAAGAAAGAATAGAAAGCTATTTTTTGCAACTGAATTGAGGTGAATTTCTACTTTCTGTTGTGGTTTCTAAATGCGGGACTTTCTCATTGCTAACATCGAATTCATTTTGAAATACGTAGGGGTGCGCAAGCTCTGACTTTATATTGTGTTTCTTTCTGTCTTAAGCTTTTGAAAATCTGGTCAGAATGCCAATCAGTCCTCGCAACACAATTTTTAGAGAACTTTAAGCGATACATAAGTGAAATGTTTTACGATAAAACTGAATCAATATCATCATGATCAATCTAATTTCATATTGTTTGTTGCTGTCATGAGTGAATAAGAAGACAAGCAGAAACAAAAATTCAAGAGCAAATCCCTTTTTAAGAATTCATTAAGAGTTCATCACGAAGAAGCATCAAGATCGGCTAATAATTGTCAAAGAGTAGATTAATAACGTATGAAAGCATTCACAACAATGATATTTAAAGATTGCTTAATGAACGCTTCATAGGCACATACACAAATTGAAACCTATCTATGCTGTTTTTGGTTTGTTTTTCGAAAAAAATCAACTCAAATTTTTTTGATTGAATTTTTTTCAGGCTCAAATGCTAAGAAAAATAAAAGGGAAACCAAATGCCCTATAAAAACATGCCGTCAGCTGCGATATGATCTTCCTCGACATATGAGGCTGGTGCATAACTGGTCGAACGAAGAGGCAAAACATGTCAAAGCTCGGTATGGCCTCCGAAAGGAATACGAATCCAGAATAATTAAAAAGCCTGGCAGCAAGATTGACTACCACCGATCAAAATCATGCCCTGTAGATGGTTGTTTGGCTGTCACGAAAGTAATGTCCAGACATCTCAGATGTGTCCACAAAATATTGCCAACAGAAGAGATGTACAAAGTTCTGCTCAGTAGAGCCGTTATTCTTGACAGAGGAAGGAAGCAAAAGGTCCCTTGCCAGCCAAAAGAAAAGAGGGAGACGTTGGTACCTTTGCTTTTGCAAGATGAGGATTTGGATTCAGATTCGGATTCTAATGACTGTTCTTTCGAAGCTCCTTCACACTCTTCAAAATCTGCCCATGATCCCGATGACAATGCATCTTTGTCTTCTGAAAGCGCAAATTCCGAAAGTACGTTTGAGTCAGACGCAGATCAGTTGAGTTCCTTGGGAGACGCAGATAATGAGTCAGGCAAGGCTGTAGTCAAGGACATGATGCAATCCTTTTATCTCTTCCTGACCTCTGCAGATTCTGGAAATAAAGATGAAAAATCTGCGAAGCAGTCCCAAGTTCGAGTTCTGAAAATACTGCAGGTAGTTGACGAAGAGCTAAATGTGGAGAGCCTGGTAGACAGAAAGTTGCTTCGTGATAGTTTCTTGAAAAGGTACTGCGAAGAAAAAAAGCTTGAACCAAAAACAATCCAAACGTACCTCACGAGCCTTGAGCACTTTTTCGACTTCGTTTTGTCCGAAGGCATATCTGCTTTTGATATGACGCACGTTACGAGTCTTAAAAGTAGGCTCAAGACTTGGAAAAGATCGTACGTTACAAGAGTAAAAATTTCAAACATGTCAAAAATGGAAAAGGAAAGGCGAACGAAGGTAACGCCAGAACACGTCGTGAAATTCGAACAAAGTTTTCTTGTCCGAGAAACAGTCAAGATGTTCGCCAATTTAGCAGAGGGTAAATTATTAGAAATAACGCAGTCCCGTTTCACCAGTGCAAGAGACTTTCTGATGACAGAAATCTTGATTGACAATGGTCACCGAGCTGGTGTTCTCGCAAACATGACCATGGAGGAATTTCACCACGAAGAGAAAAGACAGGAGCAATACATAATAACAGTTTTCAAACACAAGGAAGCCAGAGCAGGACCTGTGCGAGTCACAATTTCGCCGAGACTTTTTGGATGGCTCAGCACCTACGTTGAACAGATTCGTCCATCTGCCGTTTGCAGTGAAAATGCAAATTCTAGCGTTTTCATCACGTGGGCTGGAGGAAGATTTAGCAATTCAGGGGGTGTGACGAATGCTTGCTCGGCATTTTGGAGAAAGGCAGGGATGAAAGGGCGCGTAGGAGCGAATAAATTTCGTAAAGCAGCGGTATCTGCAACTAGAAGTGCCAGGAGTGGTGATGACACTATCCACAATGACTTGGCGAATTTGATGGGTCACAAAAAATCCACAGCTGACCGATATTACTATTTGGAAGACAAATTAGAATCTTCAGATCGAGCAGCAGCAGTTCTTCCAACGATTATGCGTGGGGGTTTGGCAGGTGAGCCACAAGTTAATGTATCAGATACTAAACAGCCAGAAGGGTGGACAGCTGAACAGCAACAAAGAAGAAGAGTGGCTTTCTCTCTTGATGAAATAGACGCAATTTCTTCAACCTTTGCAAAAGAAATTGATGAGGGTACACCAATATCTATGGTCGCCGTCAATAAGAAAGTTGCGGAAAGTCCAGTATTGAAGGGAAAAAATGAACGGCGCATCTACGATAAAGTCAGGAAGATGGCCTCCCAAAAAGGTATTTTAAAATTACCAGCGGAGAAGGAATCGTTGGAAGATCGAATGGCTCGATTCCAAGCGTCAACTGCCTCTTCACAAGCAGAAAACAGCCAACCGGACAGTGACAGCGACTTCGTAATTTCTGCATCTTCAAAGGTCTCAAAAGATCTCTTTACAAAGCACCAAGTGCAGTTGTTAAAAAAGGGTTTTGCAGATGTCATAAAGAAGAGAAGTGTGACAGAATCCGCAGTTCAGCTGGCGATAACAACACATTCTGCAGCTAAAATCATTGGTGGTAAATTTAAGCTTTCGACCATAAAGAATCGCTTGAAATACGAAATTCGTAAACTGAGAGCAGAAGAAAGATCAACCGTTTAGCCATTATTAAACGAGGTGACTTTAATCAGGAGGGTGACTTTGATGACTCAGTCCTTTATATAACTTTAATCTTTAATGTCAAACCAGCCGTTTAGGGGGCCATTGATTAAAAGCAGTCCGATCTGGTGCGATAAACGTTTATTTGATTGCTTTATTGCTCAGCAGTAATGAAAGATACATTTCGGATGATAGATTCGAACTTGCACTTTTTTCTAAAGAAAGAGAAGTTTATACAAACGTCCTTGCATTTATATTAAAAAATCGTTTGGATAATGAAAGCTAACTTTCCAACTGCCTATATCAAAATATGATTGTTTACCCTAAAATCCTCATTGAGTTTTGACTTACTGATCAAAGTGACCCCATTTGCGGGGTGGCTTTGATCATTTGTAAAGAACAGAAAAATAGCACCAAAACATTTTTTCCCTTTTTTGGATATCTTACTTCTGATGCACCATGCTCACATGAATGGGTTTTTTTTATTTTTTATTTTCTTATCGTAAGTATCTAGAAAACCATCCAAATTTATCAAAGTCAAAGGGCGTTTGACGATAAATGCTATCTTAAAAGAAGATTTGTCGGAAGGCTGAGAACTGAGACAATCGTTCAGAAATCTCCGAAACTGTTTCAGTTAACTAGGTTATTGACGTAAGGTATTAGTTTACTATGATATTAAGATGCTAAGTGTGATCAGTTCTATCTGCGAGAGGACGAAGATTGTATCCAATTTCACGCCAATCATTGAATGAAGTCTTCGCTTTCTTACAACGTGACACAAAATTGGCCATTTGGGGTGAATTTTCTAGCATCCTGAGAAATTAATGCTAAATTACTGCAGCTATTTAAGATCCTTTTTGATAAATCTGTTACAGACATGCCCGTCTAGAGTTGTTTACATGTTTAGGCCGATACCTTGTTTTGGGCAGGAGTTAAATGCATTTGCTGGTCGAGGAAAATTGGCATTTTTAGAACAGCATTATAACTTGCTAGAAAGGAGATATACCAATGCGCCAGTTTGACTTAATTTGTGCGTTAAATCACCTCTAATTTCGATAAAGAAAAGCTAATTTTGTAGCAAATTTTTATGCAAGCCTTGTTGCAGATTTTTTCTAAGGACATTATCGCTCTTCTTAGCGACGGTAAATTTGCAATCTATAAAAGATTGTATTTCGGTTATTGCCCAGGGAAATCTACGTGCTGGATGAGTTAGAAAAAACGTGGGGTGTTTAGCAAGCCATATTTTGGTGGAAAACAAGTCAAATCGAGTTTTTTGAAGTTTTGCATTGTAGAAGAAACATGAAATTAGTTACAGAAATTTAGTTTGTTATAATCGGTTATCTCTTTCCATAAATATTCTCGATTTTGTGATATAGCCATTTTGGTGAAAAGTACCGCTAGTAAAAGAACTTTCAGCTTGCTGACAATGACAATTTAAATGACTAGTCCCCAAGGGATACAACAAAAGTAACATTAGTTTTTCCTTTTGTACCTAACACAATGAATGCCTTGTATCATTTTTCTGGTAGAGAAAAATTATGTTTGTCATGGCTTAGAAGTTTACAAGTGCATGAATATGAATCTAATTGATGGCCTATTTTAGGAATCTTATAAAACACGATTTTACTAAAATCTCTCATAATTATGGAACGAAAAGGCCGATTTTGACCAACTAAATTTTTATTTCTAAGTTAGCCTTTGTCCTATGGAATAAATTTTTAAAGAAACGGATTTGGGAGAAAATTGCATCAATAAAATTTGGCAAACACCCCACGTTTTTTCTGACTCACCCGGTATAGTGTGAAATTTTCATTTTTATTTCTCCTTGCTAACAACTTCGTTCCCAGGGTGTTCTTACGTCATACACTAATCACGAAGCCCAATAAACACCCTGGTACATATTGCACAAATTCGCGTTGTCATTATGGATTTGCAGTTGGCTAGGTAACGTTATGCGACCTCGATTCCAAACAATACAGTAACACTATAATAATTGTTGCTTAGTGACTAACTTATGCTGCTTTTATTTGAATAATTAGGAAATTTTCGAGAAATTATTTATGTTTGCTATTATTTTCGAACAGCCTATCAAATTGCCGAAAAGTGACTTGTATCCCAGAGTAGAGGTAGAGCAACGAACTCACTCTAGGGACGAGATTGCCTTCCTAATGATTTTAATCAATATTGCAAATGAGGTTAATTTTGCTTCACCTATCACTAAAAGTTTTAAATAACTGCAGTAATTTAGCATCCATTTGACTTTTTGTGACGGTGCTAGAAAGTTCACCTTGAACGAATGATTTTGTTTCACTTGGTAAGAATGTGGCAATTTCGTTGGCTGATGAACGTGAAATTGAATGATTTCCGCTTGCCATATTTTGTCAGTCTTGCAAAATTTATCTTCCTTATGCCGATGATCTCTTAAGCCTGGTTTCCATATGATCGTTCGTGTCGTTCCCGTTGCTCCCGTCGCTGAAAAAACGTACCAGCGACCGTAGCAAAACGAACGATTTGATGGAAACTATAACTTTTTTCTGTCAGCTATCGTAGCGACGCGAGCGACACCCTGTTGCTGAGATAGAAGTATTTCTATCTCAGCGACGCGAGCGACTGTTAGCGATTGAATTTTTTTAATGGAAACCACTTTTCAAAAAGTCAGCGATCGCAGCGACGTTCTGCGCATCCGCGCATCTCAGCCCAGACTCATTATTTTGAGCCTGTGATGCAAACTGAGCGACAGCAGCGATCATATGGAAATAATTTGATCGCTCGCGTCGTTCGTGTCGTTCGTGTCGTTCTTGTTGCTGAAAGAATTTCCAGCGACGGGAACGACAGCAGCGATCATATGTAAACCATTCGATCGCTCCTGTCGTTCGCGTCGTTCGTGTCGCTGAAAAATTTGCCAGCGACGGGAACGACAGAAACGATCATATGGAAACCAGGCTTTACTCTTTCCACAAAATCTTAGGGTTTACAAAGATTCCTAGATGAATTTGAATCAAATAGACTTGGTTACACTAGGCNGTTTGAAACTCTTTTCTTTCACTGGTTTTCCGCAAATTTTAGTGTGACCTGCGTCGGACGACATCATGCAGCAAATGCTTTGTTATTCGGCATGATCTCGCTTTAATTTTTCAATAAACCATTCCGCGGTCGATTGCGAAGGCGCTGTTCGCGTTGCATCTCGGTATCGCATGAGGGTTTTGAACTCAAAATCGAATTCGAATCCGACTTTGTAACTCCAATGCGATCCCGAGATGCAACGCGAACAGCGCCTTTGCATTCGACTGCGGGATGGTCTGTTGCAAAAGTTGCTTTCATAATGTGTTAAGTATACCTCCCGTAAGTCCAGAATGCTCTGCGAAATTTTTTAGCGTTGTGACACATGACAAGTATGTTATTGTTGTTTGTCTATAGAAGTCACACATAAAGCAGAACTGGGCTTGAACTGGGCTTGATTGCCAATATATTTGACATCTACATGTCATATGCCACTGTCATATTTGGTAGTAGACAGACCTTATTATTGGAAACTATTTTGCAATGATCAAAAACACAATTTGACTTTCGTTCACTTTTTAATTTTTATTTTTGCCTTGTTGTTGGATTTCCAAATTTTAAACGTCACTCCAAATTTTACGTCAAAAAATAGAGCTTAAATGACTTGTATTGAACCACGCCTCGTGTAGATCATCAAAAATTAATCAGACCCATCGAAATCTTTAGCATCATCACAGTCCTAAGGCCTTAATCTTTGCACATCACCGTTTTGCAGCATGTGAAAAAACAACTGGCCCCCGTCTGCTCTGCAGTCTTATTTAGATAATAATTTCTCATAATAACAAGATTTTCATGATTACATCAAGCCTTGATATTTACTTGATGCAACCTTCTGGTTTGCGGTGAAAGATCGCAGATTTTAGCACAATTTCAAAGTATTTGGGGTTGACCTGAACAATTGTGGAAACATTTGCGTAACCCTCAACTGCAAAAGGAAATAAAAAGGCATTAGGAATGTGTGTAGATGGCTTATGTCGGGTTGTATTAAGAAGATTCATATGGCCTGTAGGTGCGTATTTTTCGTACTGTAAAGTAACAAGTTGGCTTAGGTTAGCGCAAATTGCAAATAGACATCTTAGACAAAGGGAAAACTGTTGATCAAGAAATGTGTAGTTGGGATTTGTATGTTGATATTTCAGCATTATCATTGGATAAAGGTATGCCTTGCCTTCTTATGTATTATATTGTTTCTGCCTTTTTGAAAATATTGTTTTTGGGTACTGCTTTCGAAAAATACTAAAATTTCTTTTCTTGGTACAGAATTTGGAAAATAATTGCAAAATATCTTTATCCGACACTGACCTCAGAGAATCAGCAGGTATAATCTGAAAGAAGAGGAATGCATGGAGTATTCTTCTTTGAAATTAGCCTATCAGAATGCCCGCTATTGTCAATTTTTAGTTCTATTTCTTCGGATCATATCTGACGATAGTATTCTGAGATTTGTGTTAATCAATAACGTTCTCTGTTACTTAAAGTAAGTTCCATGTTTTTTGTTTGCTCCGAAGTTACGTCTGATAGCTGTAGTCCCTCTGTGAAACCTGTTTTAGACGTGACGAAAGCAAACAATTCTCTGCAGGCGTACTAGTTATGGAAAGGGTGTGAAAAGTTCGGAAAAGTTTCAATTCTTTTTCGTACAGCAAGTTTCGAATATTTGCCACATAAACCTTGCTTTTGATCAATCATTTTCCTANTTGAAATTAGCCTATCAGAATGCCCGCTATTGTCAATTTTTAGTTCTATTTCTTCGGATCATATCTGACGATAGTATTCTGAGATTTGTGTTAATCAATAACGTTCTCTGTTACTTAAAGTAAGTTCCATGTTTTTTGTTTGCTCCGAAGTTACGTCTGATAGCTGTAGTCCCTCTGTGAAACCTGTTTTAGACGTGACGAAAGCAAACAATTCTCTGCAGGCGTACTAGTTATGGAAAGGGTGTGAAAAGTTCGGAAAAGTTTCAATTCTTTTTCGTACAGCAAGTTTCGAATATTTGCCACATAAACCTTGCTTTTGATCAATCATTTTCCTAGTAAACCAAACTCTGCTTCATTTAGCGAACATTATTTTATCAAAGCTCTCAAAAATCAATTTCTTTCAGCGAACTTTCACACTTCTAGGCTTATGTAGGATAGCAAGCAAACAATGCCAAAGTTTGCGTCTTTGTCGCGAATTAAAAATTCGCCAGCTTCTACATGCTGGGACAGTTCACAGTGTTCAGTTGGAGACAAAACTAAAATAGAAGCAGGATTTTCGAAGCATCAGTGGATAATTTTATGCAAGTTTTCTTAAAACCTTTTACTTTTTCGTAATTTGGCTCTGTAGATATGACAACCATTATTGCAGCCCAAGATTCTTCACGTCCTGCAGTCGCCCTCCCGTCCCTCGGTCTTTCAGTTACCTCCGCAAATGAGTTCACTAGAAATCTTTTTGTCTTTTGCCGTCTTTGCATTAGGTGTGTTTATTTTAGGTTTGTTGGTATTCTTCTTCATGGCCTAATCGTGTTTGCTTGTTTTCTTTCTCTAAGTACAATTTGTTTACTCACGATCTTAAGATGGCAGAGAATAGCTAGCTGCTTTTTCTTGCAGTGAAGTGTGGGGACTTTATTTAGCAAAATACATAGAAGGCGGTTTTCTCGTCCTTCCAATGATGTTTTATTGCACTTGTCACGTGATCCTTTCGTTCATCAGTTGATAAATTGATTTTATTTATTTATTCATTCCTTCGTTCATTTTTCATTTATTAATTCATTCATTGTTCATCATTTCATCAATTCGATCTTTCATTCGTCGCAAGCTCGACAAGAATTACCAGAAATTGTTCCATGCATAATTAGTTTGGACCAAAAAGGGTATCGTAGAAAGAGCACATTTTAGGGCTTCTTTGATATATTCAAACGTTAAGATTGAAATACAGAGGAGGAAAGACAGAACGACAACTCATATTGGTAATATTGGACTTGGATGCGTCAAGAAGTACTTTACCGCATCGACAATGCAGTAGAAGAACTTTTTCTGAGTTCTTATGTTTGCTTTCATAAAGATAGCTCTTCTTTGTATCTTTTTCCAATGAAATGACTTCCAAAGTTGCCTTGATGCAGAATTGTTTTTTTCAACGGTTACGCTTCTCAGGCGAGTAATGTAGGGTGCAATGGTTTCTTGTTGTTGTTTTTGTTGTTGTTGTTTTATAGTATCTTCTTTTTCTAATTCATTCATCTAATTCAGATAAGCTTTGCTCCCAAAGATTCTTTAGACATATACCTTTTTCATTCTTTAAAAGATTCAGTACTATTTCTCAGAAGTTGAGCACCAGAATGCTTCTGGACTTGTTAGATACAATAATTCCACAATTTCCATGAATAATGTATTTTTGTATAGTTTAACTCTAATTGACATGGGAAAATTTCGTTTCCTAATAGTCATAAAAGAAAAAAGAAATGAAGATCCGTCAAAATAATGCCTTCAGTCTGGATAAAGCGACCCCTCCTTCTTTGTTCGATTTTTTCTCGGAATATCGCAACATTTTTCCCGATGTTTCCAGTAGCTATATGCGTCATGCTGACAAATGAGATTTGAAATCTAAAGAGATTTATTTTAAATAGTTTTTTGGTGCAATGAATTCTTGAATATTTGTTTTGGGAAATATGCAGCATGTTCGCTTTTCATTTAGACTAGAATTTAGAATAGTAAAGCGGCTGTTTACTGCTGTTAATTAATTGCATCTTGCATTTTTTATCAACAAAAATGGATTTTGTGTATAGTACGTGCTTTCATTCGGCTGGCTTGTGTGTAGCAAGATGATATGATACCACTGGACGTATACCGGGTGTGCCATTAAAATTCGTGGACCAAGCTTATATTGCGGAGGTTAAAATTTCAACCATGGTCGAGACGAGTTGTTAAAGGGTCTGTTTCAACCAGCATGCCCTGCACGTGCCACCTCTTGGTTGGCCTTTGTTGTGGCCATTTTCATGGCCCATGAAAATGGCGACAACAATGAGATGACACGTGCAAAGCATGCTGGCTGAAACAGACCCTTTAACTTCACCTTCCTCTTTTCTTTTAATTTTTCACCGTCTACTTTTTAGAGTTATGAGCAATTTATGACTGGTTCAGCTAAAGATATTTTGATCATGATTTTTGCAAATTTATT
Source organism: Aurelia aurita (assembly GCA_004194415.1). NCBI lineage: Eukaryota > Metazoa > Cnidaria > Scyphozoa > Semaeostomeae > Ulmaridae > Aurelia > Aurelia aurita. The sequence continues at coordinate 438,417 of REGM01000023.1, read as the reverse complement.
GCAAAGAAGTACCAGATCAAACTGAACAGAAAAATATCAGAGTTAGTAAGTAGAAAGAAAGGGTAGTAAAGTAAAATTCGAAAAGGGTATCAAGAAACAAGAAAGTAAATTGACTGTTACGCTGGCCCTGAACTATCTAAACGTGCATTCTATTGGGATTAGTTCATTGCAATTTGGGGGTCAAAGTTATTCACGTGACATCTAATTTGAGACAGACTTTAATAGTTTGTATCTGTTTTTTTTCTCACCTCTATGTAATGGCCGCAGGGTAGTCACAGTCTATTGCTCCCTGTGGTATCGTTCTACTAGTATCATATAGTATTTTGTAAGTAGTGTAGTTAGTAATATGTATTGTAACTTTTTATTGGATTATATAAAAAAATATATAAACAAAGTTATTCAATGGAGAGACAAGTATAGGGAACAAGAGTGGATTTTTTCCACTCATTTGGTATGATGAAGTAGGCCCTTACATTTTGAATCTGAAGTGACTCGACAGCGTAATCTGATGGGTTTATGCTGACGCCATACGAGAAGTTTTCATCATGTGAACAAGTGCAGAAATGAAACCATTGCAAAGGTATCATTTGAGAGTGGCATGCGTGACCGGAAACCCATGAGATTACCTCAATACCCATCCTTAATTTTACTTACCACATCTGATTCTCACAGATGGTGGAAATTTGTTGTGGCCTATGGGAAATCCCGATGATGCAATACTTTAAAAGGCGGCAGGGGGTGCTTTAAGTTCACATACAGCAAAGAGATTACAACTTGATAATCCAATGCACCTATTATGATGATACACCTCTGCAGCATTATGTCAGCAACATATCAGATGCAGCGTTCACTGATTACAGCTGATATTCAAACTCAAAACATAGAGGATTGTACAAACGATGGCGTCAGGGAACTTTTTACCTTGATCGTTCGCATCTTAAATATTCCCAATTGATTTGATTGGTCAGTTCACGGTAGGACGCAAAGGATCTTGGCGAAAAGGTCCCTGACGCCATTGCCTATTCTTAAAGAAAAACACTCAAAACATNAAGATATTTTGATCATGATTTTTGCAAATTTATTGCAAAGAAGTACCAGATCAAACTGAACAGAAAAATATCAGAGTTAGTAAGTAGAAAGAAAGGGTAGTAAAGTAAAATTCGAAAAGGGTATCAAGAAACAAGAAAGTAAATTGACTGTTACGCTGGCCCTGAACTATCTAAACGTGCATTCTATTGGGATTAGTTCATTGCAATTTGGGGGTCAAAGTTATTCACGTGACATCTAATTTGAGACAGACTTTAATAGTTTGTATCTGTTTTTTTTCTCACCTCTATGTAATGGCCGCAGGGTAGTCACAGTCTATTGCTCCCTGTGGTATCGTTCTACTAGTATCATATAGTATTTTGTAAGTAGTGTAGTTAGTAATATGTATTGTAACTTTTTATTGGATTATATAAAAAAATATATAAACAAAGTTATTCAATGGAGAGACAAGTATAGGGAACAAGAGTGGATTTTTTCCACTCATTTGGTATGATGAAGTAGGCCCTTACATTTTGAATCTGAAGTGACTCGACAGCGTAATCTGATGGGTTTATGCTGACGCCATACGAGAAGTTTTCATCATGTGAACAAGTGCAGAAATGAAACCATTGCAAAGGTATCATTTGAGAGTGGCATGCGTGACCGGAAACCCATGAGATTACCTCAATACCCATCCTTAATTTTACTTACCACATCTGATTCTCACAGATGGTGGAAATTTGTTGTGGCCTATGGGAAATCCCGATGATGCAATACTTTAAAAGGCGGCAGGGGGTGCTTTAAGTTCACATACAGCAAAGAGATTACAACTTGATAATCCAATGCACCTATTATGATGATACACCTCTGCAGCATTATGTCAGCAACATATCAGATGCAGCGTTCACTGATTACAGCTGATATTCAAACTCAAAACATAGAGGATTGTACAAACGATGGCGTCAGGGAACTTTTTACCTTGATCGTTCGCATCTTAAATATTCCCAATTGATTTGATTGGTCAGTTCACGGTAGGACGCAAAGGATCTTGGCGAAAAGGTCCCTGACGCCATTGCCTATTCTTAAAGAAAAACACTCAAAACATGAAGCGAAAAGCATACCACAACGAGTGCCAAAGCCAACCAGCCAATTTAATTCTGTTCTTTTTATTATCCAAAATAGTTATTGCTTAATTTGATACAGATTGTGATACAAAATGTTCTTTTTGGTTCCTAGGATCGATTGAAATCCTTTTTTTCATATTTACATCAGCAATCTTCTATCATCTAATTCTGGAAAGGAAATGATCTAATGTGAGTGCAAAACAGCACATTAGGTAAAAACTTGGATTTGTCAAAGTGCTATGGTTTAGCCGTGTAATTCTTAAGACAGTGAATTTATTTTGAGCACTGAAGTTCTACTTTCTTGTGGACTGGTGTTTTGTTTTCGTTCATAGTAGCCACCTTCATTGAATTCTTTGGCAGTTCTTTCGACAAAGTTTCACGATCTCATGTTTTTCAATGCAGGTGGTAAAGTTGGCAATGGACATGTTCCAAGAGGGCGTGCCCAGCCCCAAGCTCCACCGCTCCCTCCGCCACTCGCTCCTGATGAGCCGCTCCATGTTCATGTACATAATGGCGACCATGGATTTTCAAACGATAAAATCGATGGAGCAAGAGAAGATGAAAAGTGAGTTACCATCTATTTTTTTTCATTTTCTTCTGATGTTTTACTTGCAACCCAAAGGACTTCAGCTTTTTGAAAAGTCACCAATATATTTCTGATCAAATAATCTGTGTGGTCATCATTGGGGCCAACCAAATGTATATTTTGGAGACAGCTGCCTGTAAAATTTCAGATAGTTGATGTTTTGTTGTTGTTGTTGTTGTTGTTGTTGTTGCGGGATGATAATGATGATGATGAGGATGATGATGATGATGATTTTTTTTTTTCTATTCAATTTAAAAATTTACAACAACAGAATTTACCTAAGACGCTACTTACAATCTACTATACTACACTACAAGGACCGTACCAGGAGGAGCAAAATATCATGACTACCCCCTGGGATTAAACATAAACCTAAAATACAACTAATTATACAATACAAAATACTAAATATAAAGACTTTTATTTACAATTAAATAATTGAGCCGGTTTCACATTGGACGTCAGGCCAACATAAATAATAATGTTGAACAATCAAGAACCCCTGCCGTGAGAACAACAACGACAACAATCGTTCCCGTCACTGTTCCCCGCCTAGGGTCCTCATCGCTCGGGTCGTGTAGACGAAATGGATAATCAATTACACTATATAAGCCTAACATCAAATGCGAAACGGGCGTACAAAAGGATAGATGGACGGGACTCTGCGACAAGAGACTTTACGAAAATGGACTTGGTGGTTGAGTGACTTTATCTAGGTGTACGGTGACCTTAATCGAATCGACCAGTTGTGTGGATGTAATGTAGAGTCAACTCGAGTATATTTCTGTTGAGGTCATTTGGAAGATCTTTATCACCATATAATAAAAGTTGCATCAAAACCTCATTTGAAAGATCATTATATCCAAAAGGTTCTAGTAATTCAAAAACTCTAGCGAGAAGATTTCGACGTTCAACCTCAAAGGAGGGGCAGAGCAACAAAAAGTGTTCCGTAGTCTCAATACCATCGTTAGTAGGGCACATTGGATTTATGGAATCCCTAAAATTGTGCTTGAATTTGTGAAAGCATAATTTGCTAAGACCCACTCTAAGTTGAGTCAGATAGGATAATCCTATTGGATCATGAATCCCAAAGACAGATTTAGCGGGGGGACGGATTTTGGAGATCAGCTTTTTCTTAAAGATAGCAACCGAGGGTGCAAGTCTAATCTCTGGACCTAGTTCATTCCATTCAGTCAAGCAATTGGGATAGAAACTGGACTTGAATTTTTCTGTTCTGGCCCTTATTCGCCCAATGACATCCTGATTGCGAAGAGAGTAATGTGACTGCTGAAGTTGAGGGATTGGATCCATTGTATATTCAGGCATCAGGTTATTTATCATTTTATAAAACAACGTAAGGCGTCTACTCCATCTTCGGGAACTCAATGACTCCCAACCAAGTTCTGTGTACAGCTTCTCTCGCGATGTCCCCCTCCATGTTCCTGTAACGGCTAAAGCAGCAGAATACTGAACGGACTCCAACTTTTCCATCAAACTTGACAAAATAGTATTACCGCTAAATTCACATACTTTGGCAGGAATATGGTAGATAACATCCCCGTATNAAAAAAACCCCCCCCCCCCCCCCCCGTCATGTCCCAACTTCATAGTCATAATCTCTTTCAATGAAATATGTATTATTTAACAGGTAGTTTCAAAACTATAGCAAACTTTTGCAGATGTTTTACTGATTTTTATCGATCTTGATTAGATTGATAAAGATCATAGATCGAAACATCTGAAAACGTTTGCTATGTTTTTGAAATTCTTAACCCAAGTTGGATACTCAATCCATACAGCATATAAACCACGATTAAATAGCCATCATTTGCAAACTCAGACTCATAAAGTTCCTGCCAGTGATCCACACTAACTGCTTTAAAGGGTCAGTTTCAACCAGCATTGTTTGCATGTGTCATCTCTTTGTTGGCCGTTGTTGTCGCCATTTTCATGGCGAATGAAAATGGCGACAACAAAGGCCAACAAAGAGATGGCACGCGCTAAGCATGCTGGTTGAGACGGACCCTTCAAGGGAGTTGAAGTGAAAACACGTATCCAACTTTTGTCCATTGTGAAAATAGATTTCTGGAAAGTCTTAATAATTAATCTTAATAAAAGTAATTTTGGTGTTTATTAATTTTTCGGATGTAGATACTAATTGATGTACGTTAGATAATTTTATGTTTAAGTTTGTTGTTATTTGGCGAAGGTGCATTGCGACTTATGTGCTTTAAGAACAAAAAATCAATAAAAGTGCAAGGTATATTGAGGGTTTGTGCTTTAAAGACCACCCATGCCTAACAACGATCCTTTGCGGCCCCAAAGTCGACTTTCATATGATATAAAAGTCGTTTCTGGCCTAAGTTCTGTTTGTTTTGCTTTTCATTCGGCGTGCAAAGGATCATGGCTAGCAATGGGTCTTTAATGCACGACCTACCAACCCCCTTTAAAACCAAATGATTTCTTGAGACTTCAGAAGGCCTTAAAATTGCACAAGGTTTTGATTTGGCGTAATGAAGTGCTAGACATCTCGCAAATGCTGAAGACAATTGATCCCTTTTAAGGCATTTTCGTGCTCGTTCAGTGAAATTCTTGACGTTCTTCACATCTCCTTCGAGCTAGTTGTGACTACGCCTATGTGTCATTCAATAGCAATATAATTGGCTGCAATGTCGTATATATTGATATACGTAAACATATTGTTTGTTTTCGCTCTTGTATATTGTTTATTCGCATTTTTCGAATAAAGTTCTGGAAACTGAGTGAAATTTTTAATGTAGTGTTGGTGGAGTTGAAGGTGGAGTCGATTTCAGATTCGAAATTTTGAAAAAGAAGTGTTTTGTTGAGATGTTTATTGCACTTGGAGCAACAACGAAAAGTAGGCTGTCAAGGGGGTGCATAAGGTGAAGGATTTTCTGTTCGTTTTTAATATTTCTTATTCATATTTTCTGAATAAAGTCCTGAACGTAGAGTGAAATAATTAGTGTAGTTTAGTGTTTGGTGGAGTATTCACATTTTTAAAATTTTTCAATTTTTAACTGCGGAGGGTAGCCCTCCAGTATAAGTGCTGGTTTTCAAGGGGCCCTCCCACAAAATTCTTACAAAAGTAAACTAAATTACACTATATGAAAAACCTAAACTAATTAAAACCCATAATGCTAAAAACCTAATTACAATCTACAACCTATTAACAACATATGTTCAAAATTTACAGGAAAAGAAAAGAGATTGATACCTACATAGTTTCCTTGAAACTGCTTAGGGAGGATGCCTGCCTTGACTCAGCTGAAAAGCTATTCCTCCACAGCTTTGCTCCTCTGTAAGAAGGCCATTTGCTGTTTTTATTTTCATTGGTAGCCTCAGGTCTGTCTCAGTGTTACGGAGGCTATAGAGCGTTGTGAGAAGGTGAAGGTGAAGTAATGTTGGAAGTGGAAATGGAGTGGAAGGTGAAAGTAATGTTCAGATTTCGAAATTTCGAAGAAAAAGTTAGAAAGATGTTTATTGCTTTAGGAACGACCACGGAAAACAGGCTGTCACGGGGGGATGCATATATAAAATTGATTACGAGACTCTTTCATTCAATTCATTTTACATCATAATTTTACGTTGACGCATTTTGGCTGATAGAAAATCAAAAGTGTTATTTGATCTTCCAGAAAAATGTAAGATCTTTCCATTCTTAGAATTTTATCTTTCTAAGACTTTCTAAATCTTAGCAATTTGATGGTGGAAGTAGTATTGGTGTTGTCCAAAATCTTACAGTGGAATTTCAAACAAACTTGCCCATATTTGGTGAATTTCCTCCGGTTGCGAACCGTGCAATAGTAATGTTTTCCGTACTCAGGGTGTCTGTCTCAGCAAACAGGAGTTTCTCAAGGGAAGTCTTGTCAACATAGAGTGAGAGAACCTCTCCAAGTAGGATGAAACTCAATTTTGACAAAATTTAAACAAGGGGTTTTTTTTGGGAATCTCCAGTAGAATATGGGTGTATTTTTTTGCATGGCATACATTTTCCTTTGCTTGTAAAAAGCCTTCATCCTATCAGTAACATTGTGACTGCAATTGTTTTCCCGACTGATTAAAATTTTATTTTTCATGATCTCAACTTTCTCTTTTACACATCTCTTTCAGTGATATGCGACCAAGGTCAGATTCAGCATATGGAGAATCAGTGAAAGGCTCATCGATCGCATCAACACCCGTCGCCGTCAATGCCCCAGCTATACCCCATAGCCCGAAGAACGATAATGGCAAGTCGTCCGGACGGGGAAGTCATACTTCAAGTGTTACAAGTATGGATGACCAGGATTCGTCTGGCTATGCAAGGATTGAGGATATTCAAGCAATGAAAGAAAAACATGAAGCAAGGTAAACATCCTCTTTATGACGTCATTATATCCTTGTTCCTCTTACTAAGATCCCATGCTGCTATCATGCCATGAGCCACAAGACACCAAGTGCGTATCAGCGTAAACTTACCAAGTGCGTATCAGCGTAAACTTTTTACCAGTTGTGAGCCACCTTAACCCACTGTGTCTATGTTTGAAATTTGTTTTTTCATTAGTAGTGAGCCACCTTAATTGCTGACCCAACTTAAGCTTAAAATTGCTCAAGTTGGATCAGCTCTTAGAGGGTTTGTGCAAGGTCAAAAGCTTGCATCACTATTCTTGCATTTGCAAAGAGCAACAAATCTAAAAATATCCCTTTCAAATCGAAGTTGGACATACGCCGTGAAAAATGGATAACCAAAGAAACAATGCTGTGCCTGAGTGTTTTCTTTTGTTCCATTTATAGACAAAGCTATTTACTAGTTAGAAATAAATTTCAGTTCATTCTCTCTTCATTCCTCTGAGATATTTCGATTTGATTGAAGCCCAAAAGTTATTTCCAAAAATTTCGTGGTTTTCTCTTTGTTTAAGGAAAGTTTCTTCCCTTAAAAGTAGTTTTCGTAGAACTTTAGAATTCTTATCTGGTAGGAAATGTTCGCGGATAGTAGTTGGCAGAATCAAAGTAGTTGGCAGAATAGACTTTTGACGAGCTGAAGATTTAGGCGGAAAAACCTCGACCTTTGGCTGAACAATTTGGATTCACCCGAGGTATTGTAATGCGGGAAAGACAGGAAAATGTTTTCCCTAAAATATTTTAGTGATTCATAGCGTATAATAAATGGTTTTCTATTGCTATAATATGTGTGATACTAAATAGAAGAACTGCATTTCTTTGAAAACAGCTAATTATTATTATTATTATTATCATTTCTTTATTTAAAGGACTATTCCGAGGTTTGTAAAATTAATGTTAGAAAGCAAAGTTACCATCTCCTGAATCAAATGACAAAATTTGTTCCACATTTAGACTTGTGTTTCAGCTGTCAATTCAATAAACATCTTGGTAATTTAGGCCAAATGTCCCTCCATTGGCTGGCCTCCATTTTTTACACGATAAGGAGGCTAGTCACAATTCAGAGGCAAGAAAACAATAGGGCAGCCTCATTCTCGCGTTGAGCGTGACGTCAGAAAACGCTATGACCGTGTGCTTTATGACGTCACTACGCATTTGTTGCAGATTGTGATTGTAATTTCGCAGTAGAAAAGACATAAAAAGTTGGGGAAAAGTACGATGCACCATTCATAACAGCATAATCTTTCATTTTATCATCAATCATACCAACCCCGGAATTGTCCTTCAAAGTAGGCTAATCTAAAAAATCTCATTTTCTGCTGATCTAGGCTTACTAACAAAAATGTTTTGGAAAATTGATAAATTTACAATCAAAAAATCCTATTTAAATTTCAGAATAAAAAACCTAAATTTGTAATAACATCAGGGCCCCTTACAGTTCTCATAGTCTATAATAAAAAGTTCAGCACTTTGTATTGCACTGTAACTTTAATGCTATGTGGATCATTATCCTTAGGCCTACAATCCCGGACAAAACTCATACGACAAACTGGCAACATTCTAATTACTGAGAGGTTTTCTCTCCCCCCCCCCCCCCGCATTTCAATGTTGTTTGACCAAAAAGACTAGAAACAGAGTGCTCAGTCACCAGACGCTGCCAGATTAAACAACATTGAGTTGGGAGGGTGGGGGTAATTTTGATTGAAGCAAGTTTCTGTGAGAGTTATAGGTAAAAGACATTAATTTTGAGATCGTCCTATTGAGTTTTGTCCGGGATTGTAGATCCCAGCATCTCAGTATGTTAAGTTTAATTCATAATAGAGCTCACTCGTATGATCAAGATTTCATAGTTAAGCAGCATTAGAAGGCATTATGTTGTTTATCGAAGTGCAATGAATGAATGGCAATGTTTATGTTTTCGTAAGAAAATCTTGTAAAACTTAGAGGCCGATGTCGTGCGTTGAAGCAATCGAGGCCTGTTTCCGAGAATCACACACTTGGGATCTCATTATAACCATAGTCATATGTTGAAATTCAGATTTTCAAGTTAAGATTTGCAGTTGACATCTGTTATCTCGAAATCTCTTGGGAAATGAAAATTCGTTCGAATTAGCGAATGTTCAAGATAGCGAATGTAAATTGTACTGTAAGAAATGCAAACATGCATTTATCAAAGTTTTATCTGTAAGCTCAATTTCGCTAAACTTATGAAACAAGTTGTCTTTATTTGGATTCCCGGTAGGCCCCTGTATTTCTTATCATGGCTATGTGTTTTTTAGTTTACGTCTTTTTTTCAGCCGGCAAGCTCCAATGATCAAAGTGCCAGAGCCTGATATCGTTCAAGAGCAAGAAGTGATTGCTGTCTCGCATACAGTTCCCGAAGAGAGTTTCCCTGAAAGACTAAATAAACGTGTTCCCGAAATTAGAACCCACAAGGACTTGTCACTAGCAGTTTATCAAACGAATTATCTGCCTGGCCTAACAAATGGACAACCAACTATACTGTCAAGTAGTGAGATCGATTTGGAAGAAATCATCCCACAACAAGTTGCATCAAGGGAGAATATGAGTCTTGATCTGGACACTGACAATGTATTTGCATCATCGCCAGCAACATTATCTCCTGATGTGAGCTTGAATTTGCAAAGCCCTGATTGGTAAGTTGATATCAATTTACTCTTTCATTGTTTATGAGTTTGTCGTATATAGGTCTTGTTCTTACTTCCCCGTGCTGTGAAGTGGAGATTGTAGACCTGAAAATGTAGAGACAACCATTATGAATATTTTCTCATTATTCGAGAAGTTTTCGTTGTTTTTCTCGACCAATCGGATCAAGAAAATATTTTACATGTGCCTTCACTTCAATGTCCCTTCAGTGTCGCTTATAACACACACACTGGAAACTAGCTACACACTGGACACTAGTTTCAATCATGGGAAAGATTTATTTTTAAAGTCTTTACAAAATCTAAGTTATAAGCCTTGCAAAAAATTGCTTTCATTGTACACTTGATAATGTTTTCTTTCACTTTTTGCGAGATACTAATTGATTGTATTATCTGTGTTTCGCAATTACGTAAAATCTTATTTATTCTGCGATTAAATCTAAATTTTACTAAACTGTCTTAGGCTCCAGATTTATCATTCTTTATTGGTCATAGAAAGTCGCCAGATTTTTAGAAGTAAATAATAGATCAAAGTGGCCTATTCCTCAAAAAGTCTAAAGTCCATATACGCAGTCTGTTTTTAACGAAATTCGAATTTCGATTTCTATCCTCTATTCATTTACAAAATCCACCTAGATCGACGTTTCTAATCATTCAAGATCGTGCATTAAGCTGAACTTAGCAGTTTTAAGTCACTACTAAAGCTTCACAGAAATTTAAAGCCATGCTGATAGCGACACAAAGTATTACAAAGTACTTCTTAAACTCATGATAGCATCTTCACTACGGTGGCCTTTCACATTTCGTTTCTTGGCAATATTTTGGAACGTATAAATACTGTATACGGTAGCAGCAGAGCATAGGCATCAAATCTTTAAAAAAAGGTGTTGTAAATGGCTATTGCGAGCGGTTTATACAGTTTCCGTTTAGGTAACTGGAGTTAAGCTTGGCTGCGCTGCGTGAGCAGGTCAAAATCCGGATGGTTGACCTTCCAGATGCCTGACCAAGCAACTCACTTTGCCGTCCTTCGGAAGGGACGTTCGGAAGGGTCCCATGCCTGGATGCGGCATGCATAGTAGGCCTAAATTAGTTCTAATATAGCTAGAAATCTTTCCAGCCTACTTAAAATAAAGCAATGAAAAAAAAGGAAATTTAGGTACTGTAGACTTCGTAAGCAGAGATAAACACGTGCGTTTGGGAGATTGCATGTCACAATAATCCTAGATGATCATGTACGCAGGCACATGAAGTAATACAGCAGTAATAATAATAATAATAAATCAAACCACTACAGGTACTTTGCCATAATTCTACCAGGTACTTTGCCATAATTCTACCGTGTGCTTTTATGATATCTTGATTATTTTCCAGATTTCAGCGTTTTTTGCTTTTACTTGTTTCGAGGTTGTGACGTCATCAAATTGCGAAATCGTAAACTAGAAAAGCGACAGATTCCTGCTTACCATCATATTGTAGGCCTTCGCAGACTATGGTTTACTTGATGGGGGAAAACGCTGAAATTCTGAAAATATTCAAAATATATAGCAAAAGGGTAGAATTATAGTAAAGTACTTTCAAGCCATTCAATCCAAAGAGAGATATGTAATAGCCATTTACGAGGGGCAAATCACTCCAAAAATCTCGTACACTTTTGTAAAAAAATCCTAAAAATCTTCAAAAGTCCCAAAAATCTCAAAAATCTCAAAAATCTTCATAAAATCTTTAAAATCCCAAAGAAAATCCTAAGAATCTTCGAAAATCTCAAAAAATCCCAGAAATCTCCCCCAACAAATGATAGAAATTCTCAAAAAAATCTTTCGACAGTTCTTTGAAAATCTCAAAAATTGTTTAAATCCTCACAAATCTTGCAAAATCTTGCAAAATCTCAAAAATCTTTGAGCATCTCGATAAATTTTGAAATCTCCAAAATCTCAAAAGGTCTTAGAAATCTTAAAAAATCTTTGAAAATCTGAGAAAAAATTTCAAAAATCTTTGAAAAATCTGAGAAATTTTTAAAATCTCAAAATCTCGTACGCTATTTTTGGAGTGATTTGCCCCTCAGCCATTTACACCAGCTTGTAAAGATTGTTGACGCCTATTATGCTTGACAGTTCTAGACATTCTATGCGAAACCACTCCTTATTGATAGATAGTGTCAGGTCAAAAGGCGGGTGCTTGGTTTTCGAAATATGTGCTCAACCACCTATAACAAGTTAAGAATTTAGTACTAAAACATGGAAATCTTTTCTAAGATATTCACCCAAAACATGATGTCATTTACTTTCAAATTTTGTGAGCTACGTAAGCAAGGAGTTTGAGCACTGAAATTTTTTTTAGGAAACTTTACCGCTTGGTCTATGAAATCTCAAGCATACTTTCTCTGGTTTCTTTTAAGTCTAGTTTCTTTCTAGTTACTCTAGTTTCTAGTTTCCGATCGCTTGAATAGTGCCTAGATGGAGGTATGGTTTTACAAACTTCTGTGAAAGAGGAAACTTCTGTACAAAGCCCTGTATAGATGTTTAGTACTCAAATGGGAGAACTTTGGGAAACTTTAAGCACTGGGTCATGTTCTTGCTTTCTTATAGAAAAGTATGTGTTTGAAGGACAATTCCGGGGTTTGTTAAATTAATGTTAGAAAACAAACTTGCCATCCCCTGAATCAAATGAAAAACTTTTTTCCACATTTAGACTTCTGTTTTATCTGTCAATTCAATAAATATCTTCGTAATTTAGGCCAAATGTTACTCCATCGGTCTCCATTTTGTCCACGAATCCACGATAAGGAGGCTAGTCACGATTCAGAGGCGAGAAAACAATAGGGCAGCTTCGTTCCCAGAGGGCTTTGAGATGACGTCAGTTCGCAATGGTCGCTTTTTATGACGTCAATTCGCAGTGGTCGCTTTTTAATACGTAATTTCGCAGAGAAAAGAGGAAAATAGTGGAGAAAAAGTACGATACACCATTCATAACAGCATAATCTTTCATTTTATCATCAATTATACTGACCCCGGAATTGTCTTTCAAGATTAGTAGAAATCACATTAAATTTAATTTTGTGTCCGAATGAGGTAACGCTCTTGAGCAAACATTGCTCTGTTTGTTGGGTGTTTTTAAAAACTAAAAAAAAACTAACATTTAAAAATTGATGGCACAATCTAGTCTTCGTTGTCCGGCAAAAACGACTGTTGTTCACTTCGCTGTCCATGGGCAAACGGTCATATCGTTGGAGCTGAACTCTGCCACCCTCCCTTGCTACTTTCAAAAAAGGAATTAATGAACGTATCGAAAGAACTCAATCAGAATTTTTTTGTAGAATGTTTTGCAGTTGTATGTGTAATTTTTCAATTGTAAATTTTGGACACGAGGGGCTCCTGAAAAGCAATCCATTTGGGCATAAAAAGGTTTAGAAAGTTAAAATAGAAAAACAATAAAAATACATTTGGGTGTTTCCCCTTTGAAGATGACCAAATTCACTCTTGGCATGTTTCGGTTTCTTGCTCCTTTCTCGAACAAAGTACTCCATCATCAATAGGATTATACTTCTTTGAGCGTTTTCAAAAACGTTACGTCAAAAATATATTGATTGTCTACTTGCGTCAGAAACGCCCATCTTTGTTCAAAAAGAAGCCTTCCTTTATTTCGCCAAATCCGAGGAAATCTCATAAAAATGTTCTGGTTGATGTTTATGTTTTTTTGTAGGCCACAAAATTCTATTTTGACATTCGCAAACATTGCGAGGCTTAGAAGGGTATTGAATGTTGTTCCGTATTCGTTTTCGAATATTTAAGTTGCTTTGATGTCATCAAAATGTTTTAAAAGTTTGAGCTATGACCTTTTTATGAAAGAAAACGAGAGAAATAAGAAAATAAAGTTTGTGAATATTTTGTGTTTTGTTTCGCGCATTCCATGAAGGATCAAGCAATTCTTCGAAGGAAATTCGCGTGATTGCTGCTCATTAAAGAAACCCATCTGAAACGAAACATACACTTTTTTTATTAGAGACGGTTCATAAGAAACTCATCTCTCAAATTTAAAGGATACGTTTATTTGTTTCTTACTTCATGGAAATTGGAATAGAGTTTTAAAATGTTCATGGATTGATAATACACCTTTTAAGAATTACACTCATTTTTTTTTTTTATAAGAAACCTCCTACAAGAAACTGTAGTAGCCATCTTCCAGAAAATCAAGGAAACTCTACTAGAAGAGAAATCTCCCCCAACAAATGAAAGGAATTCTCAAAAAAATCTTTCGACAATTCTTTAAAAATCTCAAAAATTGTTTAAATCCTCACAAATCTTGCAAAATCTCAAAAATCTTAAAATCTCGCATGTCTTTAGAAATCTTAAAAAATCTTTGAAAATCTCAGAAAAAATCTCAAAAATCTTTGAAAAATCTGGGAGATTTTTAAAATCTCAAAATCTCGTACGCTATTTTTGGAGTGATATGCCCCTCGCCTGCTCATATGCTTATTCTACAAAGCGCTGAGGACTGCTAATCAGCTCTCCTCTATGCCCTTCGAAATTAGATAAGCTCAGTGAGCTTTAACGAATCTTTTACTATCAAAATACATGCGTGCATGAACTGTGCATGAAACTGTGATGGTTCTACGCTAACGCTACCGTGAGTCCCGTGAGTCATCAACTAGTATACCCGCATTTATGACCATTTTCCTGTCACTACATATCGTGAGCAACAGATTAAACAAAAATCCGTTTAGGCCTAGACTGTTTTCGTGAATATTAGCCTGGTAAACAATCAGGCTACGTGAATATTGACTTTTAGGAGTTTGCAATCCAAGAAGAGCGTGGTTGAGTAGTCTCCGCAAAAGCAAGCAAAGGAGGGGTTTAGTTCCGTCCGCGCCCTGTGGAAATTGCTCTCGTTGCCTTTGAATATGACAGTGAATAAAGGGTTTTCTTATTTGAGGTTCGCCTCTTGGCATGTTTAGAAATCGAATATGACCAGCCTTGGTTTCTTGTTTAATTTCGAGATTTATCTTTGAGGAAGGCTCTTAGAAAAATCTGTGACGCATCCAATCCATTGTATTCTTCGTACTTTATTTATGATACTGTATGCCTAAGATAAGAACTTGCAATTCGATTACTTGAACCCGAAGGGCGGGAATTTCCTACAAGGAATGGATGTTCTTTAGTGCAACTGTTGTTTTTGTAAGGCACTTAAACCTCGTATATTTGGTGCTACGTCATCTTATTCTCCACTTGACACACAAAGAGTGCATTTGCCCACTATCGCTATTGGGTCTTTCCGGGGTGGATTCCTCGATTCTCTTAGGCCAACACACCCCTACACTTGAAGCTGAATTATTACGCTGGATAGAAGTAAATAAGGGTAGGTTATTTTATAACTGTTACTTTGTGTGTTGTTCATTGTGTTGATTCAAGACAAGCAGGCAAGGAAATTAACTTTTCTACAACCACGTAATTTGATTATAGTGTATGAATTTGTCAGCCTTGGAAAGCGATTATTCATAGTCAAGTGCTTTTTACCAGAACTTTCGCAGTGTGAAGCCCAGCCACGCCCTGCCTGGTCCCCAGTCGTTGACCTAAGCAGTTCACGTCACAGCCATGGAAATCAGAGAAGAGTATAAACAACCAATTGATACCTCTTATGTGGAGTCCAGACCCCTTGGTCCAAAATGACGTCAAGTAACGTGATTGCGCAGTATTTCAAATATAATACCTCGCTTTGTATGAGGATTTTGCTTCTTTTCACGCCTTCGTCACATCGGTGAGCCTTAGTCATCGCTGTTTACTGATGGTCGATGATCCGCAGATCCACAGAAATACCGTGTGTCCCAAAAACATATCCGAATTGCTGCAATTTGAAAGCATCTAAAGTTGAAAGACCTGTGATTTGCTAGCATACAGTCGTTTGACCAACTGTTTAGGCCTCTGTAAAATGTTGACCATTCTGAGTTTAGAACTGAGCGATTCCTCGACCTGTGCCAAAGACTCGGGTGTCAAAATCCAAGTTTGACTTTGAGAAATAAACCATGTGTAGCTTGTTTTTATTTTCACTGTCTCGCAAGATTTCATCAAACGCTAGGAAATTATTTAGGGATAGGGACGTCCAGTTATAACTGAAGGTACAGTGGGTGTTTTAGTCCCCTTAAAGCAGTTATAATCTACGAATTTCTGGCCTAGTCAGGCAAAAAATCGTCCTAAATTGAGGAAGAGTCGATTGTTGACAATTGCATGGATTCAGTCCGCTCGTCATGCTTGTCCTTTCGCATACGCCAATGTACAGTCAAGTGGCCTAATTATAAATGAAAATCATGTTGAATAACGGAACCGTTTGCTTAGTATGTTCGTCTGACACTGGTAACAGCAAATCGTCATATAAGATCTGAAAGAGAAGAAACAAAGATCAATGCAGTGCACTGTCTGAGGGCACTTTAGAACGGTTTCTCTACGCGATATTCAAGTTCTGTACCACACGAAGACCAAAATGCTTTCATGCGAGATCGAGGCTGATGTTGCATGATATCAAGGCTGACTTGTTGTTTTGAAGGGATGTTTTTCATTCATTTACACACACAGTTATACGACAAAAACAAACTGTAATTTCCCAAGCCATGCTGAGTTTCTCTCCTATTTCATTTATCGAACATGAAAACACAGTTTGCGTCCTCCACATTCTCATTGGTCCTACCGTTAGATTAGCAGACTCAGTAGTGTGTGGTCACCAAGCAGTGAGCGTTTTCCGCACTGTGAAACGGCGAAGCGATAAAAAACGGATCTTTAGTGTACGTTGAAGCGGATTGTTAAAGCTTGACGCATAACAGTTTGACGTCATTGAACAGCGTTGAAAGGTCACCTTTGGCTTAGATCAAGTTTAAGGTCAGGGTCAGTCATAAAATATGAGGATGTCCGTGCACTAAACTTCTTATACCTCACTCACACTGAAGCAGTTAAACCAGCTTTGTCTAACCCAGGTTAAATTTAAACCAATCAAATGCATTCGATTTGTTGGATCGACCAATTAGAACGCAGCATTCAATAACCTGGTCTATTTAAGCTGGTTTAACTGGTCAGTGTGAATGGGGTATTAGATTCCTTGTTTAGCTTAGTTTCGAGCATCAAAAAAACCGGTGGGTCTTGAAGGGTTATACGGGAACAGGGTTATATAAGAAACTAAGAATTTGCCCCAGCACTGAAAGTTTCTTAAAATTTTCCTTTTTTGAGCACTCAAAGTTTCTTAAGAGTTTCTTAGGAGTTTCGTCACAATCTCGAGGTTGCATCCTGTGCTCTTGTGAACATTTAGAAAAGAATTTTTATCAAGCCATACTACCGTCGAGACATTACTCTAATACCAGCCTGGGATCAGGCTCACCAGAATACTATCCGAGTAACACTGAGGGACCGCGGAGCATATTTTGGAATGAGGGGGCTAGAAAGCAGTGGAAAACTGTGATAGAAAATTTTTCTCCACCACGCCCCCTAATTTGGCAATAAATGCGACCAACGCCCTTTTCATTGCTAGAAACGCCCAAGGAAAGATCTTCATTAGTAGCATATTCAACCACTAAATCACCATAAAATCATTGAGAAATAAAGTGTACAGTATTGCAATTTTCATTTGATGGCGAAAGGTTCATGCACCTGAGCATCTTTTGGATTACGGGCAAGGGCCTGAAAGGAATGCCCCGCTTTAGTCTTGTATGTTTGAAAGTTACCAATTTCATAATCTCGCGGAATATTACGTTTCAAAACGTAGATAATATGGAAACATAAAGCCGCTCTACTTTCAGAAATAAAAACCTTGAACATAACAGAACCTAATAATGTGAACATTGTTGTCAATAAGTTTGCATCAGCAAAAGATGCAACTTTTAATCAAATTTCCTAAAATTTCGTATCCTATGCTCTCATTTCTATTGATAAAAATAGTTGCAACTTCGATAGTGCTTATGTTATGATCTGTAGGTGATATTTGCTGATATAAACATAATTTCTTAAAAAACTATTGACAATAATGTTCGTGTTCATTGGATTTGAATTCGTGTTCATTAGCCTAGTGTTCTAAAGTTGTGCCGACATTGTCTCAAGTTTGTACATGATGCGTATTTTGACGGAAATGTGAGCTCATAAAAGTGAGCCAATGTGTGAGCACCATTAGTCAATAGCGTTTATTTGTTATCTTTTCACCAGGAACACTTCCTCGAAAACATCATTAAAGCAAACATCTGAACAACTTTTATTTGTACAACCCCCATCTATATCGTTCAGCACGGCAGATTTTCATCACCAAGGTCCTGCCATTACGGGGGTGTCGGTAGCCAGATTTATTAAGGNTATTATAAAAAATGAGCCTAAATTACTACAAAGCAGCTCCTTTGATATATTTAAATGATATTCTAGCTTCATTTGTACCGTGGGACTCTAGCTTTATAGATTACACTACACTGAGCTATGTCTTTAACTGCTGTGACCATAACAAACGCAGACGAAACTTCAATCGCCAAAACGAGGCTGAAGTTCCCGGATATTGCCCGTATAACATCGATATTCGAAATCAGCACCCCAAAATTGACCAAAGCCACGTGGTCTCATAAATTTCGCTCTCGGGGGACGATACCCCCCCTTCACCGCCTGGTCTAAAAGGTTCATGCACCTGAGCATCTTTTGGATTACGGGCAAGGGCCTGAAAGGAATGCCCCGCTTTAGTCTTGTATGTTTGAAAGTTACAAATTTCGTAATCTCGCGGAATATTACGTTTCAAAACGTAGATAATATGGAAACATAAAGCCTCTCTACTTTCAGAAATAAAAACCTTGAACATAACAGAACCTAATAATGTGAACATTGTTGTCAATAAGTTTGCATCAGCAAAAGATGCAACTTTTAATCAAATTTCCTAAAATTTCGTATCCTATGCTCTCATTTCTATTGATAATAATAGTTGCAACTTCGATAGTGCTTATGTTATGATCTGTAGGTGATATTTGCTGATATAAACATAATTTCTTAAAAAACTATTGACAATAATGTTCGTGTTCATTGGATTTGAATTCGTGTTCATTAGCCTAGTGTTCTAAAGTTGTGCCGACATTGTCTCAAGTTTGTACATGATGCGTATTTTGACGGAAATGTGAGCTCATAAAAGTGAGCCAATGTGTGAGCACCATTAGTCAATAGCGTTTATTTGTTATCTTTTCACCAGGAACACTTCCTCGAAAACATCATTAAAGCAAACATCTGAACAACTTTTATTTGTACAACCCCCATCTATATCGTTGAGCACGGCAGATTTTCATCACCAAGGTCCTGCCATTACGGGGGTGTCGGTAGCCAGATTTATTAAGGTAAAGGATTGCCAAGCCGGCGAACTTTATGACAGAACACTCATTGATGCCTTGGTCATAAAGATTCTTCATTTAATGGTCATAAAGAAAATAGCTATATTTATTTTGGCGTTCTCTTCTTCGAATGACATCACAGAAATTAACGGGAGTGTTTCCCAATTTAATTTCCCGCCCAACCCCAACCCGCTTTCAATGAAACTTGGCTTAGAGTAGAAACAGTGCGACGTTTCGATAATAAAGGCAAAGATCCGCTAACCTCTTTTAGCTATAATTTATGCATGTTCGCGGATTTCCGCCGTAAATAATAGATTACGCGTCACGCGGAAAATTAGTAGAAAACCGCTGAGAGGTAGCCCTCAATGTTAAGAAGTATTAGGAGTATAAAACAGTAGGATTTTCTGCTGTATATTAGCATCGCTTTGGCAGTTTTAGTACAGATTCGAACGGACGAGAAAGATCACACGAAGCACAAGATTAACTTTTAACTTCGTAAACATTCTCGAGTTAAATTTTATCTGAACAACACAGAAAGGTTTAAAAGGAGATTTGACTGTGCTGTTCTGTTTTCGAAATGGTTCTAAATCAAGAAGACTTTCCACTTCGGGCGAATAAATCCAAAGATATTTGGGGATTATTCAAAGAATTGCAGATAAGTGTCGGTGATGGCAATATGGTCAATCACAGGTTTGCGTCGTTTGTCATTAGTGTATTGTCGAACATATTTATTTCATATATTTATTTCATATATCATTTAATTTTATTGCCCACCACTGTTACCCAACAAGGTGCATTGTGATTGGTATTGGTTAGCGAGCAGTTTCTGCTCCTTTCAATGCCTGGTACAGTTAAAATTAGCTTTTATTTTCCTTTCTTATTGGAGCACTTTTTTCCCCATTTCGATGTTTTGTGCGGTTAATTTTCCTCTTGTTGGATATCGTTGCAAACTCTAGTATGGTACATAGTTTGGTATTGATTAGGGAGCATGCTGCACATGCTGTTGCATTTTCAATGCCTTGTATAAAGTCAGTTGTCGACTGTTAGAATTCTATATCTTTATTTGCCGCTGTTATTGGATGCTGTTTCACGGCGTGGGATGTATAATTTGGCTAACTTTCACTGTGGCTGTGTCCCTGTGTGATGCCTAAAAGTCGATTGTTTATAAGGAGTTTATAGCCATGTGATAAAGCATCGTATGAGCAAAGATGCTATCCGCAAACAAAGATATTTCTGTCCTTAGTTCACTTCAGTTTAACTCAGAAAGGCATTTGGTTCTTTTTGAAAAAGCAAACCTAGATTGCGTTTGCGACCCCTCAAGTATGTTATGAACACTACAGTAACAGTTCATTCCAATACCATTTCAATGCATGAAAATAAATCTGTTACAGATGTCGTTTTGTTGATGCCAAAGATTGGAAGTTTTGAATTAAGAAGCCCAAGTTATGATGATCAATGTTCAGAGATTTTTCCATTTTCAGTTGGTCTATCTAAATAACAAGTTTCCTTTGCGTTGAAAAATTTCATGCGTGAAGACTAAGCCCTGTTGTTTCGCAACTGACTGAGCATAAGCTCATTACCGTTTCATTTCAATCGTGGTCTCACTGCTCTTGCTGACTATTGAACCGTGCATTTTATTGCCCTATAGCTTTAAGCGGTATTTTCGAATACTTCATTGTCCGAATGATAAGCTAGTGTCCCGATAATACTTAATGCCCCGATGCTGTCCGCATAGGCTACAGCATGCTTTAACGACCACCAAAGTAGCCTTAATTGAGCAATGTACTGTAAAAAATTAAAGCAATTTGGGAGATATTTTTTACACTTAATATTACGTAACGTACAGGATGGTCATTAGCAATATTCCCTCGCTGTTCCTGAGCCAAAAAAATGTTAAATACATCGAAAAAGTAATAACTGTGATTTATTTCTTTTGGGCATTGTATACATGCATGTACCACAACATGAACACAACATGATATTATGAGCTCAACTTGATGACACATTTAAGGCATGTTTTCAATTAATTGTATCATTTCATCTGATTTATTTCCTGCAATTAATCAATTTTTAATGTTTCATACATTAAACCATTTGAATGACGATATCCTCGAGGAAGATTTTTAGTCCTCGTAGACAAGCTGTTCTGTTTTATGTTTCATTTTGTTGACAGAGGGTTTTCCCTTGCTCTTTGTTTCTGTGCTGTTTCGATTCTGAATTTCCATGAAAAATCCTTCAATAGAAAGATGACTCGAATATTTCTTTGCCTCGGTGAATTAATCTCGGAATTAATCATATTTCCGGAAATAAAATGCTATTACCTCATGCAGTTTGTATCCTTGCATGCAGGTAGGCAAAATATGTTACATGACATTTCCGAAATTCCAACAGGATTATTTTCTATACATGGGAAACAGGACACCTTTTTTGAAGTCACATGTCTTTAGTCTTTACTATATCTCCTGTTTATTCTTTTTTGCTATATCTTTAATGTTTCGTTTCATGTTGCACAGAAGCTATTTCCCATTATATGTATTTGCTTTACTTTGACATGGCTTAGATTTGATTTCATATCAGTCTAAATTCTTCGTCAAATAGAATTGGAAAACAGCTGTTGCACTGAAGACGAAGAGAAAACTCACTTCAATAGACGATGCCGCAAAAGATGGTGGCAATGGGTCTTTTACCATGATGCACTGCGTTTGACGATCGATTTTTAATAGAATGATGTAACTTTCGAGCCTTGCAATGCACCATGGTAATGGCCGCCATACTTGCGGAGTCGTGTATCATGCATACTAGCTGTTGTTCTTGAGTAAATTTTGTCCCCTTCCCCCTTCAAAAAATCCCTAAGTTGGAAGTAACGTTTGCAAACTTCATTCCCTTCAAAAATAATTATTTTCTAAATTTACGCAAGAGCAGAATGTTAAGGAAGAGGGTCTTTCTCTAGGCTGCACGGAGCTGCCAGGATCACTATGACACTGGTAATCAATACGTAGTGACAGTGATAGTGAAAATTTCCTTCCCCCATGAATGAATGGACCTGGAATGTACTACTTATGGCCTACCACTTTTGAGATTATTTCGTTTGAGTTACCAACGTGAAATCTTAAAAGTACATGAAGGAAGTAATCTTCCTCACGTTAACCAAAAGCAAGTCCGCGATCGCCACCACAAAAAAGAACCACTACAGTAGAGGCGTTGCCTTTTATGACATAAACGGAGTTGAAATTGTCTTTCCCGTTCAATTGATGACAAGTGATTGTAACATGAAACAGTCAGCCCGACAACTCTAATACCGTTACATCCAAGGAAAGCCAAAAACTTTAATCATATTCGTGCCCTTTTTATTTAGGCCAATTACTATAACGCCGGATTTTTCATGACCACGAACAGGACACAGTTTCAAAGAGACCTCGGAACTCTCGATTTCATGATGTTATTCGTCCGAACAAAACAACCAAGGAAGGCCAGATACTTAAATCATATTCGTGATCTTTTAATTTAGGCCAGATATTGAAATTCCGGATCTTTTCAAGACCACGAGAAGGAAACCAGTTTCAAAGAAACCCCTAAAATAAAATTTGCACTTGCTGACGTTATTCTAACTCTAATAACGTTCATAAGCTATTACAATCCCGGATCCTTTCTCAAACACGAGCAAGAACCACTGAACCCCTGTTAATACCATTGCTTCGAAGGAAATCCAAAACTTTTATCGTACTCGTGTCTGTTTTATCTAAATCCGGATTTAGGCCACTCTGTTAATGATTCCGGACAGGGCATTGTTTCATTGTTCGGTCTTTCGATTCTATATCGTCACCAGAGGTTGGAAACGGGCACCTGGCCTGAAAGCTCATTAGAGTTCTTTCTAGGTGTTCTAAGCTACTAATTTGTTATTAGATCGGTAGTAAAGTAATACAAGTTTGTATGTTAAATTGTGTTGATGTTTTCAACTACCGTAGATATGTTGTTTGTTAGTTTAATAGCTTGAATTTTGATGAAAATGAAAAAAAATGAAATGAAATGAAATGAAAAAGAAATTTTTCTTGATTATTGGAAAATGTTTTACGCAAGTCGATTATAATCGATTTTCAATTGCTGCAAAAAAGTTGTATTTCGTCACAACAAGTAAATAGCAAGATTCGTATGTAGACCAAATTTTAGTAGGGCGTACGTCGCTCAGAACTGGTGGCACAGCCTAAATTATTGTGCATCAACAATTATTTTGCAAAACTCTGATCGTAAGGGAAAAAAGAGGAAACAAGTCAGTTGAAAATATCCGCGAATAAACACAACTAAAGAGTTATGCATAGTAATTTTGCGTTATCGCAAATCTCACCTGACATCTAACGTGAGAGAGTCTTGAATGTCCACGTTTTTGTTGCTTTAGGCCGCTGCAGTGTACGGCCTTGCACTTTTCCTGTCTGCCTCTCTGCCCTTCCAAAATAAACAATGTTCTTCATACTATATATTTTCTTTCGTAGTGATGATTCGATCAAGAAATTATCAGTCGGCTCAGACGGAAGCCTGGGACCTGGTATCCACTTGGTTGACTCGCCCCCAAGCCCCGCGTATTCAGCAAAGTCCGATTCTTCAAGTTTGGCACCCAGTCCGACCAGGCAAACATTGCGACACAGACTGAGAAGATCAAACAGCAGTACTTCTTCGTTATCGTCTTCTGGTAAGTCTCGTTTCTAATTCTCATTTCTAGTTCTCATTTCCTCGATTCAGAGACGTAGGAACCGGGGGGCAGTGGGGACACGTGCCCCCCCCCATGATTTTGCAATAAACAAAAAAAGTGCCCATTTTGTTTCCGGAACTTTTAGCTTAATGAAAAGATTGCCCTTGAAGTGTCATGCCCCCCCCCCCCCGTTTAAGATGCTTCCTACGGCCCTGCCTCGATTTAACCATCTTCCAAGGTAGCATGCACTCATTTTTTATAAGAAACTTGGGTCCGGGGTTGGTAGGCAATTTCTTAAATTTTATGGCCATTTTATACCAAAAGTTTCTTTTGAGTTTCTTATATCGTTAATGCCCGAAGTCTAGAGCTAATATATTTCTGTTAGAAGGGCTTCCAAATTACTTAGTAAGATCTCAAAACATGTTATAACATAATTCACACTCAAAACATTTACTATTACTGCACAGTGTCAAAACATTTTCGAGTGAAGTGGGAAAATTAAATCTGCAAATCGCAAAAGTTCCTTAGCTTTTTTAATTCAGTTAGGGTAGTTTCTTAATTTTTAAAAAATTGAGCCTACAGTTTCTTAGCGGTTTCGTATAAAGAAATGAGTGTACTCCTGCGCAGCGTCTATCAGTTTGTATGTACATACATGTGTTGTGTACATTTGGTTGAATAAGTAAATACATTAAGTTTGTGTAAGGTGGAGGGGTGATTGCCAACTCAGTTTATCAGTTAACCCTATTCGTACTGGGGGGGGGGCGTTTTTCGCCCCCCCCCCCCTAGCACACTTTGCTACACTGCGCTAAAACCACATAAGATATGACAACCAGGTTTGGTGACTTTTAGTAAAATTAAGTTGGCAATTAAAATTTCTACATATCATTGTTCTTACTTTGATCACGTGACCACAGTAACACCATATTTGGAGAGTGGTCAACAAAAAAAAGCTTAGAACGTCCATAGTTTTTGCCTCCCTTGTCCGATTGATCTCAAACATGCACCATTCGATTGCCTTTCATGAGTACTTTCATTTGATATATAATTTGTTCAAATTTGCTGACATCAACAAAATTTAATATATATGACGTCATTCACATTTATGACGTCATTGTTCTAATTAAGAAGTGCAAAATATAAATAAATTGCATCTAATTTGGTTCATCTTCATTATTTAAGCCAATTTGAGTCCATATTTACTAGAAAAAGGGACAAAAACTGCGAAGATAATCAGCACATGAAACAAAAGAATAATTTAAAGCTAATTATGCTAAAAATAGATACTGAAAATTGCTACAAAGTATGTATTTTGAATCTATGATATGTTTCCTACTATTTGCAACAACTTTGGAGAAAATCGGTAGAGTAATTAATTAAATAGAATTTTTCTTGTCAAGAAGCTATAAATTTGTCAAATTTCCCTGGTTTTTTGGTTGCCTAGCAACGAATCACGTGACTAATTAATTACCATTGTTATATTTGAAAAGCTAATTGTCCAAAAAACAATAGGGGTAAGACTCATTGTTATACCTCTTGTAGTTTTGGAATAAAAGAGGGGGGGCGAAAAACGCCCCCCCCCCAGTACAAACCAAGCAAAAAATCGCCCAGTACGAATAGGGTTAAAGACCCATGACCTTTGTGGAGGCGCGTTGTAGTTTTAAAAATTTACTGGGGATATGCTTCAAATTGTTAGTGATAAATTGGTACAAGCTTAAACATTGATTGGTCCATTCTGAGACGCATGTGACCGTTTGCGTATGTGTTTTTGGCACGACCATGCATTTAGAGGCGTGCAGTTGTTTATTCTTTCTCTTTTCGAGGTAGCTCGGCCGTGAGAGGCCGTTTGTTATGTACGAGATTGGATGTGTCGAAGTCGGAATGATACAGTCCTCTAAGTAAAGAAAGCCTAGTTTCTGCGTCGTTCCTGCACTGGTGTGTTCTTAAGAGCAGGTGGATTGACGTTTCCACAACTCTTTGTGGCGCCAAAGTCGACTTTCGTATGGTACGAAAGTCGTTTCTGGCCTAGGTTCTCTTTGTCTTGCTTTTCATTCGGCGCATAGAGGATCATGGTTGACAATAGGCCTTTAAAATAATGTCTGCTTGAATGATCTTAAAATCTTGAAGCGTGATGGTTGATTACCCAGCATTTTGCTTTTCTTATGGGCTAAAACCTGCTGATGAAGTCTAGCAATTTTTAGCTATCGCATCACAAAGGTATCACAAACTCATCACAATGTTTCCCAAATAGATCTTCTTTAATGTGTTTCAAGCGCTCTAATCTTCCACCTCAAGAGCGAAGGATCTTTCGATCAAAATTCTTTATTCTTTTGATCCCTGTAAAGCTCTCTGAACCTCGCCTTCATAACAATGCATGACTGCCATTGAATATTCCATTATGTTAATAAGAATATCGAGTTATATTGTTATCTAAACTAGAATATCTCTTCTTTAGAGCGTTTCAAGCACTCTAAGCTTCCACATTTGAAGCGAACGAGGGATCTGTTGATCCAAATTCTCTCTTTGTAAAGCTCTCTTAACCTTGCCTGCATAACAGTGCAATAACTGCCATTGACTATCCCACGATGATACATTGAGTATCCATTTATCTTTGAACTAAAATATCTCTTCTTTAAACTTAAGAACTGTCGATCAGAATTCTTTATTCTTTCTATCCCAATATAGTTCTCTTAACTTGGCTGCAGGCAGTGCAATGACTGCTTTTGAATATCTAGTACATTGTTATCTAAACTAGAATATCTTCTCTTTAGGGCGTCTAAAGAACTCTAAGCTTCCACCCTTAAAACGAAGGATCTTTCGATCAAAATGTTTTTATTCTTTCTATCCCTGTAAAGCTCTCTAAACCTTGGCTGCATAACGGTGCAATGACTGCCATTGACTATCCCACGATGATACATTGAGTATCCATTTATCTTTGAACTAAAATATCTCTTCTTTAAACTTAAGAACTGTCGATCAGAATTCTTTATTCTTTCTATCCCAATATAGTTCTCTTAACTTGGCTGCAGGCAGTGCAATGACTGCTTTTGAATATCTAGTACATTGTTATCTAAACTAGAATATCTTCTCTTTAGGGCGTCTAAAGAACTCTAAGCTTCCACCCTTAAAACGAAGGATCTTTCGATCAAAATGTTTTTATTCTTTCTATCCCTGTAAAGCTCTCTAAACCTTGGCTGCATAACGGTGCAATGACTGCCATTGACTATCCCACGATGATACATTGAGTATCCATTTATCTTTGAACTAAAATATCTCTTCTTTAAACTTAAGAGCTGTCGATCAAAATTCTTTATTCTTTCTATCCCAATAAAGTTCTCTTAACTTGGTTGCAGACAGTGTAATGACTGCTTTTGAATATCTAGTAGATTGTTATCTAAATTAGAATATCTTCTCTTTAGGGAGTTTCAAGCACTCTAAGCGTCAGTGTTAAAGGCACAAGAGCCATCTATCAAAATTCTTTATTCTTTCGATCCTTGTAGAGCTCCCTGAACAGTGCAACCACTGCCGTTAACTATTCCATGATGGTAGAAACAGCCGTAGGATTTGCTGGTTCATTAAATATGCTTTTATGAAACACAGTGATTTCTTGTATTTTACTCGTTTCCATGCAGCTCTAGATAAAAGGTAAGCCAGATCTTGGGATTTGAGGAATTATAGGCATTCCTCAGCTTTGTATAAGTTAGCGGGTCCTATGTGGGTTAGTTATGTGTACAGAGGATTGTGTTTGGGGGAAAGCGGAGACTTTGTGTTGAGCGATACATCATAAGACCATTAAAAGAAGCAGTGGGCCTAAGAGTGCATTAGCGAGTTTGGAATTGAATCTAGAGTAGTGCTTCAAACAGGAGCATCTGTCTGCAGTGTAGAACAACAAGGAGATTTCTCGAAAGCAGTGCTTTGAAAGTTGAATTGCTTAACTTCTGGGGGGAAACGTTATAATTTTACGAGAGCAGAGCAAATTCCAGTAGAGCTTCAAACAGGAGCATTTGTCTGCAGTGTAGAACAACAGGAAGATTTCTCGAAAGCAGTGCATTGACAGTTGAATTTCTTAACCTCTGGAGGGAAACGTTATAATTTTACGAGAGCCGAGCAAAAACGGAAAGATGACTCGTGGAGATTTGTCACCGGCAACGACTTATGTTACAATAGTCTTCAGCTACCCTCAACATGCAGTTAAAGAAAAAGGTATAATTCATTGGTTCATTGTAAGAATCTTGATGTTGATGTATCTTGAGCAAAAATGTTATTAATTAAGCATTGTGGTTTTAGCTGTATTGCATAGTCGAGTTGGAAAAATAAGATTGGCGACATGCTTCTTTGATAATTTCGAACAATCTTTTTCGTCATCTAGAGAAATTTAGGATGGAGAAATTTTGTGAAATTGACAACATTTCTACATTGATTGCTTGTTTATGAATTCATGTAGTGTCAACAACGCTCAAGCGGCCAAATTTTAGGCAATCGAGTGCTTTCACCATTGAGGGCAAGCCTTCGTGGACACCGGTGTTTAAGTCAGGAAAATTTTCTGTTGCACGATTATTAACCGGAGGTTGGTTGCTGAATTTTAGGAGCTTTTCTCGTAACTCAGTTGTTAAACTTAGGATCGCAAGACCCCACCTACTTTCTCTATTTTTCAGTAAAGGAATCTTTTTCCAGCAGCAGTTCCTTTTTCTGGAATCTGCCGAGGTTTGTTTTGGTATTTCCCAACAGCAGCCTCTCCGTTACCACCCCTGATTATGCTCGTCCTTGGTCTGTTTATTTTTAGGCCCTCCAAGATATCTTTAATTCTAAACCAGCATCTATTTATTTTGCGGATACCCCTGCTATGTTTTTGTGGCTAATCCAATGATCCGGCCTAAAGTTCTGTACGAGGCTTTTACGAGTGCGCAAGATCAGTGAATCACGCGTTAAGCCTCCCAGCAGATGCGATGTAGCTGAGAGATATTATGTGTGAAACATCTATGAACCAAGCCCGTCTCTGCTAAAGAACCTAGAGCTATTTATGGAACGGCAAGCCCTTTCCTGTGAACGAAATAACTTTCAAACAGGATTCTCGAACAGCTAATTTATCATAGCTCATTTATCATTGTCTTAGCTAGTATTTGCTGGAACCTTCCTCGTTTTTTTTTTTCATAGAACATAGGTGTGTTTTGGGTGTGGTATAGGTTTTTACTTTACTTTTAGACACCTTCCTCGCGGTCAGTGACCTTGTGACCGTAATATTTTCCAGTTGTTTGTCCGACTGTGACTGCGAACGATGAACAAAGGAAGAAGAAAGGACGTAGAACTATCTTAATCAATTTTCATCCTGCAGTTCGACTTTGAAGCTCTCTCTTTCGAGCAGTACTCCTTTCACATCAATAAGGCGGGCAAAGGCGTAAGCGAATAAGCAAAGACACAGAAGGAGGTGCTAATAAACAGACCTTACCTCGCTGTTTCGTTATTCAAACATTCGAACAACATTCATCCTTCCTATGGCAGTGCAGATTTACTTACTTGCAAAGTACCCTTTCAGTTTTGTTTATGACATTTCAATATTGTTGTTTACATTTCCCAAGATATGTTTACACCGGCTTGTAGTTATCCGTCTTTGACCTTCTAACCTTAATTCTCTGACACAATTGGAACCCCCTTAGCGTTCTGTAACTTAATCGGAACCCCCTTTGCGCTTTTGAAGAGTCAATAATTTAGCATGGGCCTCGAAAGTAAACAAAAATTATAGGAATGAGGCTGATGCTCTTACCTAATACACTGATTAAGAAGGCGTTAAGAAGGTAGATTTAACATATTCAATAAAGACGCCTTTCAAAGACTTTAATCCAGTTTCGTGTCAATCGTTATTACCCGTTGATCTGCTTCAGTCAGTTACCCGTCCCGTTGCTCTTTTGTTTCTCGGTATATCCGACTGGTCTTATACGGCCGAAGCCTCTTTATGGGATTTCGCGTGGAGTAAATTAGAATTCCATCCGACATGGAAAAAGAAAATACATTTAATTGGAAAGAGAGCAAAGGCCCCGTCCTAAGGCGGATTACGCTTCTAAAGATAGGTTTTCTACACAGTGGAAGCTGGGGTGTATTTTCGTGTCGTTCTTTGCTAAAATTGTTGTCAACGAAACGGTGCCGCTAGAATAGACTAATAGAAAATGGATTCGAATAAGAATGAACGTTTCAGTGATTTAAAGGGTCTGTTTCAACCAGCATACCTTGCACGTGCCATCTATTGATTGGCCTTTGTTGTCGTCATTTTCCTGGCTCATGTGAAGCATGCTGGTTGAAACAGGCCCTTTACAGACCCTTTAACGTTCAGTGTACAATCTCCGATGGCTATTGTGTCTATTTGGGACATCAGCCAAATTTGAATTTGATCTTCATGAAATGAAATAAATAGCCAGGTTGATCTACTCAACCATAGAAGCTAAGATCTGGGGTAGATATTCTCTAGTGATCCATTAATTTCCCCCAAAATTCCCTTCCCTCTTTCTTCTCCCCTAGCTCTTCCTCTAGATGAAGACTTGAGAAAATCAGAGAAACTACATCATCTTAGAACATTGCAATATTGTGAAGAGTGTGTACCCCTGGCTAAGATCCCGTTTTTCTGTGACGGCAGAATTTTTAAAATGTATAAAAAAGTGCCTTTTCGCCCTTCCTTCTACACGATGCCGCTAGGATTTCGTAATTCTACAGGCAGATTTTCTGTCGATTACCTTGATTGATATTCAGTGTCACTTCGCTTGCTTTTGTCTGNAGGGGTAGATATTCTTTACAGTGATCCATTAATTTCCCCCAAAATTCCCTTCCCTCTTTCTTCTCCCCTAGCTCTTCCTCTAGATGAAGACTTGAGAAAATCAGAGAAACTACATTATCTTAGAACATTGCAATATTGTGAAGAGTGTGTACCCCTGGCTAAGATCCCGTTTTTCTGTGACGGCAGAATTTTTAAAATGTATAAAAAGTGCCTTTTCGCCCTTCCTTCTACACGATGCCGCTAGGATTTCGTAATTCTACAGGCAGATTTTCTGTCGATTACCTTGATTGATATTCAGTGTCACTTCGTATTCCGCATGTAATATTTTCATCGGGCGAAAAGTACTGGAAGAAGTATTTGCTTTGATTTCACATAGTATTTTTTATTTTTCAGAACTATTCCCTGAAGTCGTGAGATATCCACATGTCAGATTCGATAAAGACAACCTCAAATTCTGGTACAAACCAAAAATAACGCGGGACCAAGGTATGATCAGTATTTGGTTTTCAGTGTTCAAATTAGTGTCGTTCTTTGTGTTATGCATTTTCTGGAAGGAGGCCACGCATGTATGAAGGATTTTAATGGATCTTTTTCAATCAGGCTGGTCAAAGAAGTAATTTGGGTCATTTTGATTTGTTTTTCCAAGAAATAGATTCATACACCACGGGAGCATAGCCTCCAAATCTTTGGCATCTTTAAAAAAACATTGCACGGATGGTTAATGCATCTTCTGTTTGATTTAATGGCTTGAAAGGAACTTCAAGTACTTTGCTATAATCTTATATGTAGCATTCCTGATATCTTGATTATTGTCAGAATTACAGCGTCTTCTTTGCTTGGGCCAGTTTTGAGAATGTGACGTCATCAAATTGCTAAATCGTAAACTAGATAGGCTAAAGATTTTTGCTTGCAGCCATATTGTAGACCTTCATAGTTTTCTTGAAGATTGTACCGTTTTTCATATTCCCATTTAGGATCTACGATTATTTTAATTTTTTTCATAACTTTTCACGAGTTCTTTCAATGAAAAGAAAACCGCTGTTATTGTGAAAATAATCAAGATATTAGAAAGGCTACATATAGGATTATAGCAATGTACCTGAAGTTCCTTTCAAGCCATAAAGTCAAACAAAGTAAGGGATGTATTATTTGAGATTCTTCTACCTACACGAATAGAATAGACAATAACGCTAAAGATGGCGGCTCCAAAGACTGTGTTGTGTTTTTCCTGCAAAGCATGCTGGTAAAAAGCTCCCTGACAACCACCTAACTACGCAGAAATTTTGGTCTGCCATTTCGACAAGCTAGCTTGGATTCGAATCGACCTTGCATTCGAATGCAACATGGTTCGAAAGGAAACCTTTCCGGAGCATAAAAAGTAAAGTTTTGATTCGAATTAAAGATTCTCGTTCGAATTATGAAATTTTCCTATTTGTTTACATTGATTACTTGTTCCAAACTTTACCACAGCTAGCTAGTCGAAATGGCAGACCAGAATTTTTATGTTGTTAAGTGGTCGTAAGGGAGCTTTTTACCAGCATGCTTTGCGCGGCCGCCATCTTTAGCGTTATTGTCTATTATAATGCTCGTCGTTTGAGTTACTTTGATCATTGACATGATTTTTAAAAGAGAAGAAAAATTGCTTTGTGATGTTTCATAAGTGAATAATGTTGTCGTTATTTGTAGCGATCGCATTGTTGAAAGACAAAGCACCTGGCGCATTCGTTGTCAGAGACAGTCAATCATATGACGGAGCATTTGGCTTAGCTGTTAAAGTATCAACACCGCCTATTGGCGTCATTCAACAAGCTGGCGGTGACCTATGTAAGTAGTTCATGTAAACTTCTTTGAATGATACTATTGAAAAAATGTTTATTAGTACGATTGGAAATTAAACCGCAGTTCCACACCAAACCATCCAAATTTCCTCAAAGTGCTGGACTTTTGTCATCATGGTACCATCAAGTTGCGATTTGATGGTGCTAAACTGATGAAAATCTATGATATATAAGAGGGTTAGACCCACTGCATGGTTTGGTGTGGAACTGCCAGTCCCCTTGTTTTCTTAAACCGTTTGTATGTTGTCTCTTTTTTTGTCTTTCTTTTTGCTTGGAAGTTGGATTTGTAAAATTGTAAGTACCGTTTTTGGTAGAGGCCAGATGACCTTGTGTCTTCCTACGCCAAGAACGGTACGGTATTTGTATATTTATATTAGTTAGTTTTAATTTATTATGAATAGAAAAAAAATTAAACCGGATTTAAACTGAACTATTTTTGCTAAAAGTACATTCAGATCTGCTCTATTCCAGGGTTAGCCAATTAAAATAGCGCATAGCTTGGTTTGGTTTCAGCCCGCCTGTAATTTGGAACATGTTAATTCTGTTAGGTTTCAAATTCTATTAATTTTCTGAAACTTTAATTTTATTTCATTAAAGCCGTTACTACAGCCTCTCCAAATTAGATGTCGCGTGAAAATGTTCGCGAATGAAAAGAATTAAAGTGTCTTGCTTTAGTAATTTTGCGCTATCGCATATCTCACGTGTCATCTAATTTGACACAGATTTTAAATCTGCAATTTTATTTTTTACAAGGTATAAAACAGGGAAAAGTCATTTTCTTTCTCAAGACAGATGCTCAACTTCTTAAAGTTTTGCAGTGTCATAGTTTCTTCGTATTCCCAATATTCAACTTACCATTTTCTTTTTCAAATTTGAGGAACGTGACTTACATTTCTTATAATTTGTTTTAGCGAAAATCAATATGGACAACGAGCTGATACGTCACTTCTTGATCGAACCATGCAAACAAGGTGTCAGGTTAAAAGGCAGTAACAATGAACCAGCTTTTCCAAGTTTGGTAGCACTTATTTTCCAGCACTCTGTGACGAAAATGGCATTACCCATTGAATTGGTTCTACCTACTGAAGGTATGTTAATTCTGTTTGACGTGGTCACGGTAGTGGTAGTCACAATGATCGCGCATCTTAACATCTCTATTGCCTTATTAGGTACAATTTTGCGCTGTATGGACTCAAAAACTTTGATAAGATTTGAGCTTAATCGGAACCTGTAGGCAAAGTTCTCAGAAAACTATCAAGATTTGCTCTCTTCGAAGAATTTTTAGATTGAAGTTTTAAAGAATTAATTTATACTGAGCATTCGAGCAAGACCTTTAAGCAGTATAGGAAGTTAAAACTTCGGTCCAGAATTAAAAGATATTGTATTTCTTACGAAGCGAACAAGTAGATAAAATCCTTTCAGATTATATGTATTTGCGCGATGTAACATTGGCTCAAATCTTGTCTCATGGGATTAGATTCGACTGTTCTCAGGTGACGTAAAAGAACAAATACTATAATAAGTCTGAGAACAGTTTAAGTAAGGAGTGATGTGCCATATTTTACGAAGAATTTCCTATTTCCAGACCTTTGGTTTCTACGTTAAAATATATTAATCTTTTTTTGCAGATATCGAAAACATAGACCAAGTAGATGGAATGACGGAACAACAAGTAATAAAGAAGGGAGCAGGTAAATAGGCATTTTTGTCAACTTTAGTATAATGAAATTATGAGTTTTTAATCTTTTAGTTATGAAAATAATACTTTTTAGTGTTAAAATCACTTCTGATTTTATGCCCACATTTGCAAAAAAAAAGAAAAAGCAGATTGCTAGCAAGCTTTTAACATCCTGTCTGTTATGGTGTTATGGCTATATTTTACAGCAGTAGTAGAATATTCAGCTGCAAATCAATTCGTTTCCTGGAAAATAATTACATTTTTACACGCCCATTAAATCAATTTAGGAAAAATTAGCAACAAAAAGGTGTAAAAGAGGAAGAATCTAGAGCAGGCAATAGGATGTTGTTGAATGTCAATTTAAAAGTATTGTTATTCATATTGCAAGAGCGCATCAATCATTATTCTAAAATAGGCAAAGAAGGATGCTAAAGAATTGCTAGCCGGAAAATAGTTTAAGTATGTCAGCAAGTTTAGACAGAATTCCCAAGTGTAATTAAAGAGAGTCAAAATGGAATCTACTTTTGCAAAATTCTGGGAAATGTTTGATTTATATTTTACAGAGATAAATAGCAAACTCAAGAGCTGCATATGCTGGTCTAAAATTAGCCTATGGTATTTGATGATTTCGTCATGTGCGCGGATATTGTTTAGCTAGAGGAACAACAGCGTGTGTAGGCGTTTTCTTTGTCCTATTTATAGATCTCCGTCAACTAACTTTAACACTAGCAAGAAAAACAGTATGATAGGATCGTGTTCAACCAGCTTGCTTGGTGCGCGCTTCGTGTTGTTTAAGATGAATTTCTTGGCCCT
Organism: Aurelia aurita; assembly: GCA_004194415.1. NCBI lineage: Eukaryota > Metazoa > Cnidaria > Scyphozoa > Semaeostomeae > Ulmaridae > Aurelia > Aurelia aurita. Next base: position 403,522 of record REGM01000023.1, on the reverse strand, counting down.
TGTAATTATGTAAGGTACAAATTCTTTATCGGTTGAAAGCATGGTTGTTGAACAAGAGCCTTTCATGCCCTAATATTCCTATAAATACAATTCCATCAGAAGCAATTCATTTATATTTCCTCTGTATTTTGCTCTCATGACAGCCTGATAGCAGATTATTTTCGTCAAGAAAATGTGTATATTTGTGGCGTGAAGTGACCTTCGATTTCTCTTTCTCTTTGCAGCCTGCAATCTGGTGTATTTAGCAAGTATCGACGTAGAGGGCCTAAGTGGCGATGGTGCAATAAAATATGCAATAAACAAAGTATTATCAACAAATTTCAATGTTAAATCGACGATAGTGACAATAAAAGTTGACCAGGATGGAATCACGTTGACAGATAACGAAAGAAGGTATTTTAGCTTTCGCACTATTTGATTATCAATCATAGATATCAAACCTGAGAAAACAACGCTAAATAACCGACCACTTTCCCCATAAACTGCATATCTTATGTTAGAAAATCCCATTGGCTAATAAAATATATTTGCACAGATTTTTGCTTATTTCGCCTTTTATTGATCTTACCTGAAAGTTTTGTTGTCGCCAAAAGTTTCGGACTAAAATATTGAGCATTTGATCCTTCACTTGATGTGATTTCCTAGTTCTGAACCCTTCCTCTAGTTGTGAACCCTTCCTCTAGTTCTGAACCCTTCCAAGGATCTCTATAAATCCTTAGCATTTCTCGAAGAAAGCTATACATTTTCATCTGCTGTCTGCTGTCCGGTTTTCCATATCATTCTATGGACAGTTGGTAAACAAACTGATGAACAATTTTCNTCGCCTTTTATTGATCTTACCTGAAAGTTTTGTTGTCGCCAAAAGTTTCGGACTAAAATATTGAGCATTTGATCCTTCACTTGATGTGATTTCCTAGTTCTGAACCCTTCCTCTAGTTGTGAACCCTTCCTCTAGTTCTGAACCCTTCCAAGGATCTCTATAAATCCTTAGCATTTCTCGAAGAAAGCTATACATTTTCATCTGCTGTCTGCTGTCCGGTTTTCCATATCATTCTATGGACAGTTGGTGGACAAACTGATGGACAATTTTCTCTTAAACGAAGTTTTGTTTGACGATCTAAATGCTGAGTAGCTTGGATTTATGGCTTTCTTGTGTAAGAAAGTAAGTTTTAAATCCCTGTTAATTTTTTTGAAATTTTCCTCAACTGTTTATTTCCTTTTTCAGGATATTTTTTAGAAAACATTACATAATGAAGGATGTATTATGCTGTATGATGGATCCTCGTGGTCGAAGGTAAATTATTATTTCTTATCAAGAAATATCATCTTTTTAACTCGCACCTTTTGTGTCAACTGTACAAGAACAATTATTTGCATTAAATTTTTATTTAACATGTTGTTCCCTCTAAATTCCTTCAGCACTCTAAGGGAAAAGGTGTCTTCTTTTTGTCATAGTGCAGGGATGCAAGGGATGCATTGCTGAGGCCCCCAGGGGGGTCTGTGTTCCCATGTTCCCTAAAAAATTTAAAAAAATCTCCCTTGTTCCCCGTAATGTTTCTTGAATGTTCCCTGAAATAATTTCAACAGGAGGTTCTAAAATGTTCCCTGCTCCCTAATACAGTGTCTAATGTTCCCTTAATCCCCATTAAAAATGTGAGGTGTTCCCCTGTTCCCATTAATAAAAATGGCAAGTTCCCTTGTTCCCCATAACCCCTGGGGGGGCCTCATTGCTAAATGTCTCTAAATGTCATTCATAAGTTCCCGAATGTTTGATATCAAAAGATATATCTGGGAGGGAAAGAATTCTGTAGAATCTTTGTAAATAGATGTGTAAACTTTAGAGGAATACTTTCCCCTGGAGTCAAGTGATCATTCTTGACGTGTTTTAAAAAGTGCCTGAGGATATAGATGAGATATCTGTAGTTATTTTAAATTTCTGCTTATAATACACTCCAAATTTTGTCTCAAAAAGTATTTGCGCAGAATATTCAAGATTTTTAAAATCCTAGATTCTCACCAGTGACTTGACTCTTGTAATTTTGTTATGCTCATTCTAAGCCCTCTTAATTTCAATTTTCAGGTTTAATTTACAAACAGTGATTCCTGAAATAGCACATGAAGCACCGTAAGTATTTCATCTCACAGTTTTAAATTATTAATTGATTTCGTGGGGATGCTCAGTTGAACATTTAAAATATTTGATAAGCGTGTTACGTCTTTCTCCTGTCTCGAGGATTTTATCTCAGTTTTCTTGCCAATCTAAGAAAGTTCAAGAAAGCCCCAAAAAAGCTTTTCTACTAAATTGCCAGTGCTTTACATTTGAAATATGTTGACGATTTTCTGTACTCATTGTTGAATGAAAATGTTGTGCAGCTATTTTCGCTTACTAGCTCGATTGATAATCAATTTTTCGCATATCTACTTCCAAGAATTATAGCCGCACGTACTGATATATTTGGTAGTTCTACTTTGGTAGTTCATGTAGCACTACAATTTATGATATCATTATGAAGTTGATAATATAATCTTACTTTTTTATCGTCTAAGACACTTCAGATTTGCTAAACAAGTTTTTTATTTTATAGATGTTTCGGTATCGTCGTATGCAAACCGCAAAGACCAATGGAACACGAGGTACTAGTATTTGGAGAAATGGAACCAACACAGCCTGCGACTGCAGTAATTGACTTTGTACATAGAGCAATGAAAAATGGCAAAAAATAAGACTGTGTATATATTGCCTTGAAGTGATTCGAAACGATACTCGCGGTTATATGCGTGTATGCAAGTCTCTCACCAGGCCAAAGCAGCCTGATTGAGATGGGAAATTAAGATTGGCTACGGAAATGGTTGGATGCAGAACTTTGTCGATAGTCGAATTTGCGTCATTGCACTGCAATGCCCACACTTGCAAATCGGTTACGGTAAAGCTCTAGCTAGCCCCCTCCGTTTTAAGATCCTCTCTGATGAGCTCCGTTTTCAATTGTAAACTTTGAATAAGCTCCAGAATCTACTAAGCCACCCCTCCACAAGACGTTTTCTTTTGCTCTTTGCTTAATGCATTTTCGGTGTGTGGTTATGATAAAGCAGAACTTTTAATATCTTATTATCACAGACATTTAATGCATATCCCTTAGCCCTCCTATTTTAAGCAAATTTTGGAACCTCTCAAAAAGTTTTATCCCCCTACTCGGGGGCTAAATCTCTACATTGGTAGATGAGATGTTTCACAATTTGCAACTGTTCTTTCTCCCAAAAGTGTAAACTTATAGGCCCCTTGGCAAACAAATTACAAGTAGGTATGTGAAGATAGCATTGTGTTTAATCATAACGTTTGTTGCCGACTTCATGGACGTAGCCATCTTAAAATCCCTGTACCGCCGGAGGCCAAGACATTGTTCATCCGAAAGTGTGAGGTATTGATAATAGTCGATGTTTGGTTATGAAAAGTTTTATATGAAGAAATGTAATGTATAAATTATATGTTTGAATTTTAGTGGCTTTGTATAGTCTTTAGTTGTGCATTTCTTGCACAGAACAGTGAATATTTAACAGTAAATATATGCAATTGTTAAGTTTAGTATGTAGGATTGCCACTAGAACATTTCGTGTATCATCAGATTGGGATGTTATGTTCGGGTAGAGGTGCTGGCCATTGGGCGAGTAGAGCGCCGAAAAAAGTATGAAAAATGGCAAGAAGACGTGTAGAGCTCCCGTGACAGGGAGGTCTGACATGACCGGATACACAAAGCTTTTCTCGCAGTCGGACTTCTTGACGACTTGTCCGTGTAGACAACCGGGGTAAATAACCAAATCGTCTTAGAACAATCGTCTGGATAAGCAAACAAATAGACGGAGAAAATCAAACTATTTGTACGTCGAAAATTTTGTCCGTCCCTTTTTCACAACACATGACTTGTCCGTCCAGACGCTTTGTTCATTTTCTTGTGTGAAAAAGGGTAATATAATTAAGAAAGCTCCTTGACAAACTTTTAAAAGGATGTTAGCCGTCTTTGTGAAAAGTTGTTTTCGCAACATTATGACAGATGCTTATTACGACAATTTTATCGACTATTCAAAGGCCAGGCCCCAATTTTGTACTTTCTGTTCAGCAACCATAGAAAGTTTGAAACGAACCTCCTTGATCGTAAAATGGATTACTATTCTGTGTATTGTGGACACGATTTGTGTTGGTCGTATCCACAATAGATGTGCCTAAATGAATGAATGTATTTCGTTACCTTGCTGGTCTTCGTGCATTGGTATCTTGCTTTTCTGGTTTGCTGTCTGGCTTTGCTGTCATATGTATGGCCTAAGTTTCAAATGGTTACCGCACTCTGAAAGTTATTGCCTGATGACTAGTTCCCAGGACGATGAAAACTTCCATAGCGCAGTACCCGTTTGAAACTTAGACCTTACAACAGCAAGCAAAGCCTAACAGCGAACCAGGAGAGGAAAGATACCAATAAAATGAAGACAAGCAAGGTCATTGAACAAAGATCCACAATACCCATGGTGTGATCGACGAACAAAGATCGCTGAACAGGACTTCGAAAATGGAGCCTGTCCTTTAGGCTGTCAGTTTGTATTAAGACATTATTGTATGTATTGTATTTTTCTAGCATGTAAGCACTTAAGCAACGCAATCGTACTGTATATCTTTAATCATGCCTGATACATNTGTAGAGCTCCCGTGACAGGGAGGTCTGACATGACCGGATACACAAAGCTTTTCTCGCAGTCGGACTTCTTGACGACTTGTCCGTGTAGACAACCGGGGTAAATTACCAAATCGTCTTAGAACAATCGTCTGGATAAGCAAACAAATAGACGGAGAAAATCAGACTATTTGTACGTCGAAAATTTTGTCCGTCCCTTTTTCACAACACATGACTTGTCCGTCCAGACGCTTTGTTCATTTTCTTGTGTGAAAAAGGGTAATATAATTAAGAAAGCTCCTTGACAAACTTTAAAAAGGATGTTAGCCGTCTTTGTGAAAAGTTGTTTTCGCAACATTATGACAGATGCTTATTACGACAATTTTATCGACTATTCAAATGCCAGGCCCCAATTTTGTACGTTCTGTTCAGCAACCAAAGAAAGTTTGAAACGAACCTCCTTGATCGTAAAATGCACATGGATTACTATTCTGTGTATTGTGGACACGATTTTTGTTGGTCGTATCCACAATAGATGTGCCTAAATGAATGAATGTATTTCGTTACCTTGCTGGTCTTCGTGCATTGGTATCTTGCTTTGCTGGTTTGCTGTCTGGCTTTGCTTTCATATGTATGGCCTAAGTTTCAAATGGTTGCCGCACTCTGAAAGTTATTGCCTGATTACTAGTTCCCAGGACGATAGCGCAGTACCCGTTTGAAACTTAGACCATGCGACAGCAAGCAAAGTCTAACAGCGAACCAGGAGAGGAAAGATACCAATAAATTGAAGACAAGCAATGTCATTGAACAAAGATCCACAATACCCATGGTGTGATCGACGAACAAAGATCGCTGAACAGGACTTCGAACATGGAGCCTGTCCTTTAGGCTGTCAGTATGTATTAAGACAGAATTGTATGTATTGTATTTTTCTAGCATGTAAGCACTTAAGCAACGCAAGCGTACTGTATATCTTTAATCATGCCTGATACATATAGCAGTGTTAAGTCTAGATCATGTATTGCTTCAGTTGCATAGTGGTTTGTATACTGTAATCAATTGATTGTGGAAAAGCAGACACAATAACGTTGGTTCGGTTATAAAGGCGAGAGAGCACGATCAAACATAAATGTGCTGCTGTTACGCCCTTGATTACACCGAGTCTCCATATTTATTTAACAAGGCGCTCATGTAAAGTGCTTTTCTTAATCAAGAAGCAAGCCAGTTACAATTACAATGAGTTTTTGACTAAAACAATAGGCTTACTTTCACGATATTATACAATTTTCAAAGAGCCTAGACAGGCTGACTCTAAAAAGATTGATTTCTTAAAAGCTGCCTCTCCCGCCCCTATTTGTAACTGAATTTTGTACCCAGTTAAGGGAACAAAGATTACACAATCTGTTCCAATAATTTTGACCATAATGATGCGTATATCTAACTATATAGCTATATTCTTTGCTCTTCACGAATTGTACTATACTCTTTGATAGTTTGCGATTGTAACTGATAGAAACAACCATGTAACATTTCTTCTACAATAAATTACAGTATGTTTATTTATTCAGCTGTAGTGGGCTTTAGGCCAACTTTTTTCAGTCTCTGTTTCATATTTTGTACTGAAATTTTTGTTATGCTCTTAGTGATTCTATTTAATTTTCATAACAGAAACTTGTAAAGTAGATTCTCTTCACACTTTATAGAAAGATTTAATCCAATATTAATTATATAGGAATGCATGTACTGTAATAGTTGAGAAGGTTGCTTCGTTTCTTGCCAGTGTGCATCCTATCTTTTTCTTATGAAAAAGACAAGATTGTGGCCTTGCTTTTAGTGTAAAAATCAGACGTTTCGGAATGAAGCTATTTTTATGGAAAAGGAAACCCATGCTTTTTCCATGAAAGTGAGAAATTCAAAATTGAGTTGCTTTTGGCGAGAATTAACCTTTGTGGAAATAAGACCTTTCAAAATATGGCAATTTTCCGTGAAAAAGGCAAACCTGGCCCTATTTTCTGGATAAAAATGACGCCTTTCGAAATGGCTCATTTTCTCCTAAGGCAAAAATAACCAAATAACCAAAAATACCCTTTCCTCGAAATGTATTATTTTTATCCAAGAAGCAAGGGTAAACTTACCTTGTTTCTTACCTTTTTCACCTCTTTACCTCTTTCTTCAATATGTCTCATTTTCATCTAAAAAGCAAGGCTATAGGCTTACTTTTTTATCAAAAATAGCCTTTCTTCGAAATGTCTCATTTTCATCTAAAAAGCAAGGCTATAGGCTTACCTTTTTAACCAAGAACAGCCTTTCTTCAATATGTCTCATTTTCATCCAAAAAGCAAGGCTATAGGCTTACCTTTTTTACCAAAAATAGCCTTTCTTCAATATGTCTCATTTTCATCCAAAAAGCAAGGCTATATGCTTACCTTTTTTACCAAGAATAGCCTTTCTTCAATATGTCTCATTTTCATCCAAAAAGCAAGGCTATAGGCTTACCTTTTTTACCAAGAATAGCCTTTCTTCAATATGTCTCATTTTCATCCAAAAAGCAAGGCTATAGGCTTACCTTTTTTAACAAAAATAGCCTTTCTTCAAATGTCTCATTTTCATCTAAAAAGCAAGGCTATAGGCTTCCATTTTTAACCAAAAATAGCCTTTCTTGGAAATGGTTCATTTTCATCTAAAAAGCAAGGCTATAGGCTTCCATTTTTAACCAAAAATTGCCTTTCTGGGAAATGGTTCATTTTCATCTAAAAAGCAAGGCTATAGGCTTACCTTTTTAACAAGTATAGCCTTTCTTCGAAATGTCTCAATTTCATCTAAAAAGCAAGGCCTTAGGCTTACTTTTTTATCAAAAATAGCCTCTCTTCGGAATGGTTCATTTCATCTAACAACCAAGGCTATAGGCTTACCTTTTTTACCAACAATAGCCTTTCTCCGAAATGTCTCATATTCATCTAAAAGCAAGGCTATAGGCTTACCCTTTTCAACAAGAATAGCCTTTCTTCGAAATGTCTCATTTTCATCTAAAACGCAAGGCTATAGGCTTACCTTTTTCAACAAGAATAGCCTTTCTTCGAAATGTCTCATTTTCATCTAAAAAGCAAGGCTATAGGCTTACCTATTTCACCAAAAATAGCCTTTCTCCGAAATTTCTCATTTTCATCCAAAAAGCAAGGCTATATGCTTTGCTTTCTCGCAAAAATTGGCTCTTTTGGAAAATACAGATTTTGGGCCAAAAAGTAAGGCTATAGCCTTTGCTTTTTGGTGGAAATTGGCTCTTTTCAAAATTCCTATTTTTGAAATCCTAATTCTTGGCCAAAAAGTATGGCAATTCCCTGCCATACCCTTGGGAATTCCTCCAATTCTCTAGGGAATACCATCAATTCCCAAGGGAATAATCGCCTTCATTGTTACCCTTAAACAAAAATAGACTTTCTCCGATAAGTATCATTTTCATCCAGAAAGCAAGGCTGTAGGCTTACCTTTTTTACCAAGAATAGCCTTTCTCCGAAATTTCTCATTTTCATCCAAAAAGCAAGGCTATAAGCTTACCTTTTTCAACAAAAATAGCCTTTCTCCGAAATGTCTCATTTTCATCCAAAAAGCAAGTCTATAGGCTTACCTTTTTCACCAAGAATAGCCTCTCTTCGAAATGGTTCATTTTCATCCAGAAAGCAAGGATATAGGCCTACCTTTTTTACCAAAAATAGCCTTTCTCCGAAATGTCTCATTTTCATCTAAAAAGTAAGGCTATAGGCTTACCTTTTTCAACAAAAATAGCCTTTCTTCGAAATGGTTAATTTTCATCCAAAAAGCAAGGCTATAGGCTCACCTTTTTTACCAAAAATAGATTTTCTCCGAAAAGTCTCATTTTCATCTAAAAAGCAAGGCTATAGGCTTACCTTTTTTACCAAGAATAGCCTTTCTTCAATATGTCTTATTTTCATCCAAAAAGCAAGGCTATAGGCTTACCTTTTTTACCAAGAATAGCCTTTCTTCAATATGTCTCATTTTCATCCAAAAAGCAAGGCAATAGGCTTACCTTTTTAAAAAAAAATAGCCTTTCTCCGAAATGTCTCATTTTCATCTAAAAAGTAAGGCTATAGGCTTACCTTTCTCACCAAGAATAGCCTTTCTTCGAAATGGTTCATTTTCATCCAAAAAGCAAGGCTATAAACTTACTTTTTTCACCAAAAATAGCGTTATTTAGAAATAAATTTGCCATTTGAAAATTTGCCTATTTGATATATTGCCTACTTTTGAATGGAAATAAACTTCCAAATAGACTAGAGTTTTCATGCTTTGAGGCTAAAAAAAATAAATCTAGTAAAAGTCGTAATTCAATGAATTTTTAAGAGACTGTGTTTCATTTTGTAACTTGCAGATTGCCTGTACTTGTTAGCAGGAAGAAATTAAAAGACAAGATGATGCAAAAAAAGGGTCCCTGTTTTCCTACCAGGAAGAAGTCAAAGGAAATCAAATGCATTTATTTGCTAGGAATGGCCATGAAATAACTGACAAGAATCTATTTTCAACATCATTACTTCATAAACATTAATAGTTACGAAAGTTGACTGCACCATTTTTAAACTTGTATAGTCGGTCTCAAAAGTTTTCGCACACAAAACTGTTCGCACGAGAACTTGGCGACAAAATTTCGATCCTTTCAAGATGCCATTTCAAAAGTCATCGACACTGATATTTAGAGCGTTTTCGCAACTATGTTGTCCTACCTATTGCAAAGATGGATAAAAATTGCAATAACATTGCAAAAACGTTTGATAAACATTGCAACAACATCCTAACAATGCTCGACGTTCGACAATCAATGACAACAAGAAATACAAATTTGTTTTCTGCGAAGCAAATTTGTGGGAGAAAACTTTTCAGCCCGGAAAGCAAGAACCCGCTAATAAGAAACTAAAGCATAAGTAAGAATAAGCAGATCTTTGTTTGCACAATTACATGACTCTAGTCGGACTAATCCATGTTAGTGTATTCATACTTCGCTTATCCTTGGAAGTACCCATCTTCAAGTTTCATTAGTTAGAACTAGAACAGTGTTGAATGATGAAACTTGAAGAAGGCTACTTCAAAGGATAAGGGACGAGTGACTTACACTAATATGCATTTGGCAATTTCTGTAAGTCATTCGGAGAAATTACGCTCTCTTGCGTCATGTACATTGTCATGAAAGTTTAGCTAAATCTGGGAACGTTCCTAAACTGCAAAATGGCACTTTTAGATATAAGAATTTCCGTCACATTCTTGACCTGCTCTCAAATACATATATACCGGACGTTTTTTACTCATCCATCTGAAACGTCGGTAGCGTTACCATAGCTAATTTTGGCAAAGCGGCTTCTTATTAGCGGTTCCCTACAACATTCCCTTTGAAGCATATTTACATTAGAAGGTGATCTTTCTAGTGGTTAAGACTGTGCAAAAATAAGTGTTACGCATACATGGCTATACAGACAACATATATTCACAAAATTAATTTCTCCACTCATCTTACAGACTAATCAAAATATTTTCTTTATCATGCTTCATATATTCGAATAAAACAAAGAAAGAAATGATGAATATCACCCCGCCAAAGAAGTTTGATTCAAGTGCTGGGTTGAAAAGTACGTCCCCCTTTTATTACGAGGCTTTATGGGTCATGGGAAGTCTTTTCGGCTATATTTTAGGCATTTATTTTTATATCGTCCGTAAATATAAACAGTCCTGCAGAGGGCAAATTATCACTTGCAAAGCTCCGTGGCAGCCATTTACCGGACCAAACCGCTCTCCCCAACCTCTTTTTCAATTGTTAAAATGGTCAATTTGCACCTTCGCTCTATTAGGCAGAGACCAGCACACTTTCCAAAATTTAAAGCGACCACAACACAGAAGAAGTTTGGATTAATTTCAGCCAAATTTACACTGTAGAATTTTAGCAAGACACAGATAAAACTGGTATCCGCACCAAAATTCATCCGTGCTTGGGAACCATAGACAAGGTCGTCCAAGCACAATTAAAAATGGTATGCGTACCCTACAAAAGGGTTTGGCTTTGATTTAATTTTATAAGAGGGGCAATAGGGGTGAATATGTCAATATCCTGCGACCCGAGACGGGGAAAAGATAGAGGCTAATATGCAGTTTAGGAGGACGCATAGTTTTGCTGGGGAAGAGTTGGGAGCAACTGAATTACTGGTCGGCAAAAGATGGAAATTCAGTTCACTTCTTTTCACCCCTGCACGGTAACACTTCAGCAAATGCTGGTTCTCAAGGGGCCCTCCATAAAACTTGTATAAACTTGGCTTGGATAAACTTGTAAAGTAAACAATGTGTTAAAAACGTTGCTTTCCTGAGAAGGTCTAATTGGCCTTGTCTGAATCGCAAGGAAACTTTACTGCCGCCTTTTCTGCGCGCTATTTACCTGAGCATATGTGCATGAACTGAGATCGATCTGTAAGTTGAGTGAGCGTACTTTATCATTCCTCGTAGAAAGAGTTAAATTATGAAGCAATTTTTACATGTGATATCAATCACGTCATGTTATGATTATGATAACTCTGCTTGGTTAGTTTTGGAGATGATTGCTTGCTCTAAGTGAAAGCAAACATATTTAATTCAACCAAATCTTCAATAGTCTACAAAAATCCATCTTATGGCTTCTAGACAACTTGCAATAAAAACAGATGATTCTGAACCGCATACATAGATAAGTACTAAACCAATAGACTTCCAGTAGTGATGCAGTATCCTCGAAGAACTTCTGGGGTTATGACTGTAACTTGTTATTTTAAATAACAATAAGAGAGCTGTTTACGTGTTTGAGACTTTCCAGATCTAAAACTAACTTCGACGGGCAAATCAATTCTCAAAATAGTGTACGTGATTTTTTTCAATTTTTCAAATCATGTTATTTTGTCTGTGTTTTTTTGTGATTTCCTGTGATATTTTCGATATTTTTGTGATTTTTTTGTGATTATTTGGGACACTTTGTGACGATTGCTTTGATTGGACGACTCACCATGGAACGGAAAGGATCGTGGTGAAAACTGCACCGAAACCATTTTTAGCACAATCGTCTATCGCTTGATCAGCATTGCTAACATGCCCAACGAATCCATCAAGCAAATATCAACACATCTGAGCAACTTCCACTGGAATATCATCAAGGGAGAATCTTTGCAAGTGCGAGAGTCATTTATCATTTTCATTTGATAAGCATTGCTAACATACCCAGCGAATCCATCAAGCAAATATCAACACATCTGAGCAACTTCCAGTGGAATATCATCAAGGATGAATCTTTGCAAGTGCGAGAGTCATTTATCATTTTCATTTGAGACTGTTTATCGTGGTATTGAAGGGAAATGTCCATCGAATTTGCTCATCGGTTTATCCTTCCTGTCTCTCTTGTTATCTGTAAAGTAAGAATAAAGAATTCGAGAAGCTAGTAACAACAATGATTTCAAGACGGCTTTTCGTGACCAGGACAGTGAGTTTTAATCAGAAATGTTCCCAAGATTATCAATGATTATAATTTTTAAAAACAATCTAAATTTCTTAAAAGCTTCCTGAATCTGGAACTTGACACAATCATGTCTGCTGTGTGCAAGAAAGCAACTCCCACAACCTTTAACGTGATATTTCTAATGATTAACGTTTTAGTAACCGTTGATAATGCTCAGAATTAGCATTTATAAAACTATACAAAGCTTTCAATGATAGCTGCACACATTTTATTTCTTATATTTTCAAAGTAGCTGCAGCTAAGTAGCTAAGAAAACTTCTTCGTAGTAAACTTTTGCGTCGAATAAATGTACTTCTTTGGTACACTGTAGATTCATGCTGTTAATTTCTTGAAGCTTTCTACCCACGTGACTTGTTTATGTGTAAACAGATAAAGAAATGCAAACATGCACTGATCAAGTACAGGATGGACGGACAGATGACTGAGGCGTGATGTAAAAACAGAATGGTTCAATAGAACGAAATAATTCTGATAAATGAAAGATGCACGATTAAATGAATGAATGAATGAATGAATGAATGAATGAATGAATGAATGAATGAATGAATGAATGAATGAATGAATGAATGAATGAATGAATGAATGAGAGCATAGGCATCAAATCTTTAAAAATGCTCAGTGGGAATGGTTATTACATCTTTCTCTTGATTGAATGCCTTGAAAGAAACTTTATCAATTTTGATATAATTCTACCCTTGGACGTTTCTGAAATCTTGAATATTTTAGAAACTACAGCATTGGGTAATTCCATATAGCTTCATCAGATGGATGTCAAGTCATGTTTGAGAAATCTTCCGAAAGTTTTTACATAGCAAGATAACCAACAGTTCTCCCTAAATTTTTAATTTCAGCTCGATATCTTGTTTCATTGATGAGTAATAATTCTTTGAAATCTTAGCCCATTTGTGAGTAAGGTATCACTTTTCTTGAGGCAGCATGTTTGAGACCCTATAAAAACCAGTGTAGCATTTTTTTAGAACCAATTCCACGTTGCAGGTGCTTTACATAGTAGATGGCTTCACGAAAAAGTCAAATTCCGTAAAACTAGTGAAANATGAATGAATGAATGAATGAATGAATGAATGAGAGCATAGGCATCAAATCTTTAAAAATGCTCAGTGGGAATGGTTATTACATCTTTCTCTTGATTGAATGCCTTGAAAGAAACTTTATCAATTTTGATATAATTCTACCCTTGGACGTTTCTGAAATCTTGAATATTTTAGAAACTACAGCATTGGGTAATTCCATATAGCTTCATCAGATGGATGTCAAGTCATGTTTGAGAAATCTTCCGAAAGTTTTTACATAGCAAGATAACCAACAGTTCTCCCTAAATTTTTAATTTCAGCTCGATATCTTGTCAAATTCCGTAAAACTAGTGAAATCGTTTGGATGTATAATTGCTTCCAAATCACATGGCTGTCATCTGTAGATTTATAAGAACTGTTATACCCACGTTTTTCGGTAATTATGTCTTTTAATACGTAAATGCTGTCAATTCACTAGCTAGTGCCATGAAAGTGTGTCCAATGAAGAATTGGGTAAAAATGAAACTTCATTGTTGCATACATCAAGGTGTCCTGTTAAGGCTACTGCAATATTGATTAGACTGCTCTAACTACATTTTTGAGGATTTGTTTCAACTTTCAAAAAATATTTTAAAGATTTCCATGCATGCTAAAATTTCTTAACTTGATGCTTAATAATGTGCACATATAAAGGTATGCCTGAGTGTTGAAAGAATCTATTTTCTACATTCTCAAGGTGCAAATTTAGCCCTTTGGAATGGCTAAATAAAAAATGGCGATATACGCTATTTTCAGCTCCTCAAACCATATGGTCCCAAATAATCAGTGTCATGCAAAAAATTGTGCTGGTTGTCTACCTTGAGTTCTCGTTATGAATTTGTTCAGTCCAAAGAATAAAGTAATACCCGTTCCCTATGCTGTGCGTGAGTGACTGCGTGAGTGAAAGAATGAGAGATTATGTGTGTTTCTCACCTGCAGGAGACATCATTGAATCTGTATGATGTCCCAAATGTGGTAATGTTGTCACATTATCTTCAACGATTGTATTTCTCGCTAGTCTTGTCTCTCTTGTCTGTAAGAAAATCTTTCGTTATCAGGATGCACTAAACCAAGGGTTTTTGTAGTGTGAGACTGTAAGCAGTCCCTACGGCACTTCTAACATATACCGACTATCATTGCATGACTTACAACAACAACAACAACAACAACAACAACAACAACAACAACAACAACAACAATTACATGCATACACCGGGTGAGCGAAAAAAGGGTGAAAAAGCCTAGGAATGTCCACACACAGAACAATACGCAAACAAATTTCAACTCCTTCAAGAGTTATGAGAAATCGATTTTCAAATAAGTAGTAAATTTTATAATCCAATGTCAGTAAATGTAAAGTCTGTCTCAAATTAGATGTCACGTGAGGTTTGCGATAACGTACAATTAATCATGCTAAACACTTGTTGTTATTCATGGACATTTGCACGTGACATCTAATTTGAGACATACGTTAGTACTCTGCGTAATACGGATTTCCAACACTTTCGAATTTTTTGGGCACCTGGTATGTATGAAACTTATCTTATGCAATTGTGAATAAAATCCCAAATGATTCAAGCTTACTCTTTATCCAACATGTAAAATTAAGCTATAAGCTGAGCCCCCAATCAGATACTTTTCAAACCACCATTCGACTGGATGTCCAATGTGCAACAGACTTAATATCTATTCGAGTTGTAATTACGTGTATTTATGTACTTGTTGTTCTCTTTTGTGTTAATTTTTCATGTAATGGCCACGAGGTAGTCATAGTCTTTTGCTCCCTGTGATATCGTTCTCGTAGTATTGTAATGTAGTTTGTTAGCAGTGTAATTAGGTAATATGTCATGTAAATTTTTTAATCGAATACGAGAAAAAGACAAAAATATGTTATGAGCGAAGTATTATATCAATATATCCTATGCTTCTTTACTCGGAATGGCATTCTTTTGTTTATCGTGATTGACTTTTCAAGGTCGAGAACAAGATCTGAATTAGGGTATTCGTGCTAGTACCCCGCGGGAATTCAAAAATGAACATTAGCAATTTATCATTAAAACATCTTGATCGAACAGCATTCTCTAACAATTCAAAGTTACAAAGGGTTATAGCGAGTTTGCTTGTTTCTCTTAAATTTTGCCTTTAGTATCAACTAGTACCCCGCGGGAATTCAAAAATGAACATTAGCAATTTATCATTAAAACATCTTGATCGAACAGCATTCTCTAACAATTCAAAGTTATAAAGGGTTATAGCGAGTTTGCTTGTTTCTCTTAAATTTTGCCTTTAGTATCAACTAGTACCCCGCGGGAATTCAAAAATGAACATTAGCAATTTATCATTAAAACATCTTGATCGAACAGCATTCTCTAACAATTCAAAGTTACAACGGGTTATAGCGAGTTTGCTTGTTTCTCTTAAATTTTGAGTATCAACTGTATGTAGAAGAAAAATTAATCTTACTGAGTGACCCAAAAAATACTTCACCAGCGAGGTAGCACTTAACTTTTTTAAATCAAAAGCTATTGTCACATGCTTTGTACTGACCAAGCAACATCTCAAAGGGTTGCTGGGCTTTCGAACTTAAGGGTCCGTTTACATGAGAAACTCAAACCGGTTTGAAATTTCACCCCGATCTGAATATTGGCCCGAGAGCTTATTTCCTTGTGCGTTCACATGAAGTTTCGCCCCGGTCTGAGACCTGTGTTGTTTATCGAATGACGCAAGAATGCTTGAGATTGTTCATCGTCATCTGTTTGGCGCCAAGAAAAACCATGCCAATGTGAACTTTGAACCAGAGACCACTTAATCTCAAACCGGTTTGAGAATAATTTGCGTTTACATGATGTTTTCAAAGCGGGGTGAAATTTCAAACCGATTTGAAATGCCGAGTTGAGTTTCACCCCGGTTTGAGTTAAAAATCGCGTTTTCCATGTAAACACTTATAGGGCTCTGACCAGACACCGAGTTCAACTGAGATCGGGGTGAAGTTTCAAACCGGTTTGACTTTCTCATGTAAACGGCCCCTAACTGCTGATAGAAACGTTTTGTTGATAACGTTTGGTCTCAGTAAGCAAGACGCGTTGTAGATCGTAAAGTTTGTTTTGGGTCACCCGGTACACAGATGGGTTTTGTGGTAACTGCTTTCAAAGATGTTTAAAAACAATCGGGATATCGGGTTTATAAGAAGACGAAAAAGGCTAAACCCATACTTACCCTAAATCCTCTTTTTTGTTTTTGCTTCTCAGCTTTTGAAATCGTCGCCTGTGGGAGAAAAAAAAAGATTGAAAAACACAACCATACACAAAAAAGTGACTCGTTCTAAAAATGCACCTGGCGTCTGACAATGAAGGAAAATAGCAGCTGGTATTGAATGAAGCCTCGCAAAAAATTTGTCTATATGCAAAGCGTTCCAGTAAAGTGGGTCTGCCTTTCCTAATGTTTGGCTTGTCCGTTGGGCATGTCAAAGGAAGGTTTTATGCAATCTCGTCCCCAGAGTAAGTTCGTTGCTCTACCTCTACTCTGGGATACAAGAGGCCGTTCTGCAATTTGATTGGCTATTTGAAAACAATAGATAACACAAACTATTTCTCGAAATCTTACTAATAATTCGAATAACAACAATAAAATCTAGTCACTAAGCAACAACCACTACAATGTTACTTTGTCGTTTGGAATCGAGGTCACATAATGAGCGTTACCCTGCCAACCGCAAATCAATAATGGCTGCTAATCCACCCTTATTTTGGGCGGATTGGGACTATGTGTACCAGGGTGTTCACTCGGCTTCGTGACTAGCGTATGACGTAAGAACACCCTGGGAACGAGGTTGGGTTTTATGCATCCATATTTACCAACATTTATCACAGACTGCGATGCAGATCCCATTGTAAATAATGATTTGCTTTCTGTGAGATTTGGTGTGTTATGTTTTGGAGTTACAACGAGAACAATCTTCTGCAGGCTTAGCCAAATCAGCCAGAATACAATGTTGTATCAGAATTAAACAACAGACCTCATTAATGTGCGCGAGCGCGAGCGCCGCTCGCAGGCACAAAATATCATTTCACATTTGTTGCTGGCATCTTTACTGTACCCAGAATGATTTGATTGCAGGCACATTTTTCCCAATAATTTGCTCGCAGGCACAGAATACTTTTAATGAGGCCTGTTAAACAATCATCACAGTCAAATATTTCATCTACAGAGGGACGTTAATGTGTTAAAAAAGACTCACCAGTAATTCTGGTTCAAATGATTTTCTAAACGTATGCAGATAAGGATGATCCAATAATTCAGCACAAGTGAGTCTGCTACTTGGTTCCATCACCAGGCAACCCTACAATGAAATTTTTTGAGACATCATTTTACGAGACAGTTATGATCATTGTGCGGCGAGAACAGAAAAACATCTTGGTAGAAGTATCTTTGCCTCGGCCAAACCTGGATCGAGAATCATAAAATGAATGGATTGGAGTCAAAGATCGCGTAGGAAGGCCTGGGAATAACTACCAAAGGAGGAATGGAAGAAGTAGAAGACGTCTTGAGGGTGTTGTAGCACAGTGTTGTAATCCTGAGTTTGCAGCCAGAACAGTCAGGTGGACGGGGTTCGAGTCCCACCAGCACCACTTGAGCGTCATAACAATAGGTCGCGGACTCGATTAGGTCTTCTTTACTTCTGCAATTCCAGTGCTTGGCGCTAAAATGCAACTCCACTTTCACCTTCACCGTCTTCAGGAAGCCTAGCAGAATTTTACAACATAACCTTTCGTTCGAAATTTCTAACAGTTTTCCATTTTCAAGATTCATGAATGATTTCAAGACAGCCCCGATTCCAAAGCTGCCAATCATTGCATTGTTGAGAATTTAGGGGGAATTCCAAGCTGTTTTTGCTTTTTCTGCTGTTAAACCATTCTCTTTGACTAACTCTTAACTGGTCTTGCACCAAAACCCTTCATTTATAAATCTCCTAGCAAAGTCGTGCTCAATTCCTTTGGAATATAAAAAAATCCTTTCTTCAAAATCAGCATGTGCAGCATAAAATCTTGACCAAAACGCCACGCCCTAACGAAAAGATAACCACTTTTTATACTAATGGATAACGTAAACTTATGCATTTACCAAGGATCAGTAATGTGAGTGCTAAGAGGTCTGAAAAAACTTTGGATAAAAAATGCTGCCTTATGGTAGATCACAATGCTTCCTGCCCGAAGAGGATACGAATTCTTACCTTCATAAAACTGAGAGCTTCTGGTGAGATAGTTCGAAATTTTGATTCCAAAGGTTCCTGAAAATTAAGTAAATTGACAAATATGAGGCAATAAAATCAATTTTCGTATCCGTGGACAAAAAGGGACAGACGATCATCAAAGTTACACAGCAATAGAGCACCCTGTCCATCCTTTTATAGGCACAGGGATATTTCCTATATTCATATCAAAAGTCATAAACCCAATGAATTTTGAACATATTTCATAATAAAGGATTCCAGCCACAATAAATGACATTTCTTTTTATAGCGTACTTATGGGGCTGTTTGCGCAATGCTTGATCAGGTGTCCGTTCCACACAGATTGGTTCTCTGAATTATAGGGAACATTTAGGTACTATACATATTGTAAATAGCTAAGAAGTCGAATATGGTCCGTCGAGCATATTTTCGCCTTGATTAGGAAAAGACTTCCGTGTCGGATGGAAAACTGATTAAACATTTTGCAAACAGCCTCTTATAAGAAGTAATAATCAAATAACATATTCATTGGAAGTCATACTATGGATGGAAAATATGGGGCCTTGAATAGACCCTTTTCACAATAACGTCAGTTCTTTTGAAATACAGCCTTCGCCTCGATATGATGTGGTGCTAAATCCCAAAAGCGTGCATTCCTCTCAGCAACGCATGGAATAGTTGTGTACGTGATTCTGCATAAAACTAGGTATGGTGTAGAATCCTTACTGTGCCGGTTTTCCATCTTTTGCCTCGAATTGAATTTGGTATTGAATTTATTGAATTAGTTACTGATGATAATTACTGGCGATTCAAATAAATCATTTCTTTTATATTGTCAAATTTTGAAGCGACAGCTAGATATGTTTAGGTTCTATTTTGTATTTTGTTTGTTCTTTGTAAATTAGAAACGTCTATTGGGTACTGGATGTCGTACTATTACGCAATGTCACAGGCACACTTTTTGCTTTTCTGCTTGTGCAAAAGGACTGTTGTAAATTAAATAATATAGCAAATCTAAATCCCTTACCATTCGATCCGGTTCAGGAATATGTAATCCACGGAAAAATTGGTTGCTGCTAAATATTTGAATGTGCCGAGGAATTAAATCACCTGAAAATGAAAAATAGACAATAAAAAAATCGGCAGTTAGAAATGCCCTTTCGCTAGTCTGCGGTGCGACCTCTACGGGGGAGGAAAAATTGAGGAAAAGAAAATATCGAACCTTTCGCTGGCTACTTTCAAGAATTTGCCGAAACACACTTTGAAAAACCAACGGGTGTGAAAGTTCTATTTGAACATCAAACATTATCTTTTCCTAGCCATAATAGATTGCATATTAATTTGTTTTTCTTTGTTATTGAATTGTACATTAATTAGCTTAGGTTTTTAGACTGCGCACATCAGTTATTTTTACATTACTGAATGTATTACCCAATATAAATAATCAAAACTGAATGAATGAGTGGAGATGGCACATTCATTAAAAGCCATCAACTATTACTCTCATCAAAAAGAATAACCAACGAGTTCTACGATTAGGAATTAAAAACTTGCAATTTTGGCTGTTTCAGTAAATTTGTATGAATTATTCAATGTCTTCCTGGTGCGTTGGAGACACTTGTCTAGTGATAACGATGCCACTGTGTCGAAATATGACATCGAGGAAACGTTAAATCCAAAAATTTCACATAAATCCTCTGCTTCTTATTAGCGGCTATCTACAAAAATCATAGGGTGGTATAAAACCAAGAACGTTGGTGGAACAGAAGTTTCGTAATAGGGGGGTTGACTCCCCTCATTCTTATCTTGGGTCCTGTTTCGATTTGTTCAAAATTTTAAGGTCACAACTCAGCTCGCAAAAAATGTTTTGTTGCACGATCAGAAGACAAATGTTGACATTATTTTTTCGTGCATACAAGTCAAGGACCAAATTATTTTTACTTGTTTTAATTACTTTTTAAATGACTTTTTTAAATTACTTAGCCAATTTACTATGACTTTGAGAAACCCTTATTGAACCATATTCTTAACGAGAGAAGTGCGATTGTTGCTCTAATCGAATCAGAAAATGAAACGTTGCATAAAAATATACCTAAAGTTTTTTTGATAAGATATAGCTGGTCGACATCTGATTTTCCAGGCCATAGGGCTTGTCCACTAATCAATTCAGCAAAAACGCATCCAACAGCCCATACATCCACAGGTGGTCCATATTGGGTATCACCTACAAGCAATTCAGGTGACCGATACCATCTCGTTGCTACGTAGTCAGTATATTCATCTCCAGGTCCAGCTAAAATTTAAACATCACACCGGGTGAGTAAAAATGCGCAGGGGACACTGAGGAGTTTTCATACGGGGAGTAAATCTGATATTTTGGGGAACATTTTTTTCAAAATATGATACTCTTTGGTGCATGTAAATCAATCATCAAAAACGGTTTGGATATTTGCTTAAAAAAATAAAATAAAATAAAATTACTTTAAATAAAATTAAATTAATAAAATGAATAAAATAAAATTACTTGAATAAAATTACTTGAATAAAATAAAATTATTTGAATAAAATTACTTGATAGATCACAAATTGAATTGCATTGCGCTTTGTGCAAATTCTGCACAACTCTGGAGAGGCAAGTCAATGATGCACAACAAATAATAGTACCGTTTTCGCCAGAAAAAGATTTTGAAGTTTGTGAGTCCACATTTTTGTAAATATTCACCAGATGCCATCAAATGGATGCTCGTTGAGTGACCAAAACTAAAACTTAGATCCGCAAATTCAGTTTCTGGAATAGGTGATTTCGTTCTAAAGATTCCAGTAATTTTAGGAAACTGTATACCCTTCAACATGAATCTGACAGAAACGCCCCGGACCTGGTAGAGCTTGAGGACCACGCTATTTTGGTCCACAGGATCCGTGCCCGTGTTATTCAGCTTGCTGTCAGAAACTGTTAGAAACGGTGCAACGCTACAGGTTCATAAACGTCCCAATTTTGTTCTGATTCATCCTGTAACTTATATTAAGAGATGAAGAATGGGATAAAATATGCATTGAGTGAAGTAATTAAACTTGACGATAGTGTTAGATTTGACATGTTAAAAACATTTCCAAGTTTTGTACATACAACTTAAAGATTTTTTAAAGTTGCTATTTCTATCAATTTGACAGATCTTAGAACTCAATCGCACAGTAATCAAATAAGCCAAATATAAATTAATATGTTAAACTTCTGATTTTGTGACAAAAAACCTTCACTTACTTAGTAATCTTGCAAAACCGAAATCACAAAGCTTGATAATTCCTTCTTTTGTAACTAAGATATTTTCTGGCTTGACATCTCTATGGATACACTGTAAAACAAACAGAACAGAGAGGTTATAGTGCACTGTAGTTTTACAATCCATTGAGTGGGTTCAAAGCTTGCTACAAGACATACTGTACAAATACAGTGGACATGGAATGAACTTTAGTCTTCTACAAAATTTGCTTCTTTCATTAGGATAATCCACTGCAATAAATGTCTTCATAAAAATCCAATTTAAGGAGTAGGTTTCAAACACAAAAAAAGTGAAGACCCCTTTCTATCTTTATGACTTTGGGCTATCACAATTTGTTAATATCATGATTATGTCATGTTATTGTTCCATGCTATTCTTCCCAGGTATAAGGTCCTAAGATGGTATTGTAATCACCGAGGGGCAAATCACTTCTCAAAATAGTGTACGTGATTTTTGTGATTTTAAAATCACGAGATTTCTTTATGTGATTTATGTGTGATTTTTTTGTGATTTTGTGATTTTTTGTGTGATTTTTTTATTTTTTTGTGAGTTTTTGTGTGATTTTTGTGTGATTTCAATGAAGGTGTACGAAAAAAAATCAATGATTTGCCCCTCGGTAATCACCATATTAGTACATAGACACTATACTCGGTGCGCCAGAAAAAATATCCACTTTTGAATAGCCACGACAAATCGTACACAGGGCTAATTTTGACGATTGATAATTTGATCTCGATTTAATCTCGATTTTTCGGCTGCCTACTCTTTGCTTTTTAAATGATTTCTTGAAAATTGTTGGTCTGGCAACAGCCAAAATCGATAACAAAATGTTTATTACATTTTCTAAAGACGAAGCTAGACAACACAATAGGGATGCTATTGGAAATAACTTGGGGATTAAAGGTGACCTGAAGCGAAATTTTTTATTTGCAAAAGCCAATAGCCTAGTTGAACAACGAAGAACGCCGTTTTCAGTTTTTCCAAATCGTGTTTTGTTTTGGAAATATTCCCTATTTTATGGTTGGAGCTGATGACGTCATTTTGTTTGCAAAAAGGCACAGAAACAATTTATATCAACAACATTTCTTATAAAAAAGCCCGAAAACCCAAAGATTTGACACTGGACTTTCTTTCATGAGATCTATGACATTTCTAGGCGTGTTTGTCACTCTAATATGCTTCAGCAGCAGGTTTAATTGCAAACATAATCATTGTCACCAGTTTCTCTACTCTCTGCCTATGCTTTCCTTGTAAATATGCAAACAAAATGACGTCATCACTTCAAAACATAAAACAGCGAATATCTCCGAAACGAAATAAAATATTACAAAACTTTAAACGGTATCACTAATCAAACCAGTCAGTCATTTCCTTTTACAAATAAAAATTTTCGCTTCAGGTCCCCTTTAAAGGGTTATGAAAATGGCTGAAACAAAGACCAACCAAAAGATGACACATGCAAGGCATGCTGGTTGAAACAGACCCTTTAAGAGGTGGATGAGTTATGATAAATTGCACAAGCGGTCACTCGATATTCTTGCACAATCTNAGTTTTTCTACTCTCTGCCTATACTCTCCTTGTAAATATGCAAACAAAATGACGTCATCACTTCAAAACATAAAACAGCGAATATCTCCGAAACGAAATAAAATATTACAAAACTTTAAACGGTATCACTAATCAAACCAGTCAGTCATTTCCTTTTACAAATAAAAATTTTCGCTTCAGGTCCCCTTTAAAGGGTTATGAAAATGGCTGAAACAAAGACCAACCAAAAGATGACACATGCAAGGCATGCTGGTTGAAACAGACCCTTTAAGAGGTGGATGAGTTATGATAAATTGCACAAGCGGTCACTCGATATTCTTGCACAATCTTTTAGTGCTGCTTTTGTCAATTCAAAAACCTTCACTTGTAATGATTTCAGTAAAGTATCCAAGCCAATAAGTCTCAAGGAATTGCTTATAACTCGGGAAGCAGGCCATCTAAAAATCAAAAAAAAATGCCAAGTACTATTTTGGATTTTGGCCAAAGGTTAAATTATCAATCATCAAATCAGCCCACTGTACGATTTATTGCAGCCTGTCAAAAGTGGATACCTTTTTCTGGCGCACTCGCTATAAAAATATAGTCAACGCTGTTACCCTTCATCTTTCAAAAACTCAGTTGATGTGAAAAATTCCAACTTACATTATGCTGATGACAGAAGTTGACAGCTTTTAGAACTTGAAGTAATATTTCTTTGACTGGTTTATCTTCTAATCTGAAATTTGAAAGTAACAAATATTATATATATATATATATATAAAGCAAAATAATAACTAGAAAGGCCTCCCCAAACACTCCAAATTCCTTTCACTTCCAGAAAAATTCATAACACAGGGCTTTCAATGGGGCGCACACAATGATAGCGCTTGAGCACGTAAGCACAAGCCCTGGTTATATTACGAGAGTGATTAACACACAGAAATCTTTATAATTCTTTCTTGAAGAGTGAAATACATTCATTAACATTCTATTTGTTAAGTAATGTGTTTGTTAACTCTGAAAGGGCTTATAGGTGGTTAGTACTTTTCCAGATTCAGCAATTAAACATTTCACAACTTAATTCAATAGTGTTTAGTTTCAGTTTCATTTGATTATCAATCTTTCCTACATACAATTCTACACAATTACAATACAATTAAATACATTACGTTAAAATTAAATATATCAAGGAGCTACAGAACTACAAACTAAAACAAAAGGAAAGAACATTACATGGTTGTATATAGGATACATTGATTAAGGAGGAGCTCTCTAAATAGGTAAACTAATCGAGAGAGAACCCATCCCCCATAATACCGTTACATTTCTAAAGCTATTTCATCACTCTGCCTATCATCGTATCCTTTTACTGTCTTGAGAGTTTACTGTCTTGCTATTTTAAAGCTCAGTCATTGAAAGATGCAAATAGCGTGGGCAATTCAATCATATATTGTCTGCCATTGACCGCTCACATCAATGGCACACATTCAAATTGGGATTTAAGTTGAAAAATATTTTCATTTTTCATAATGCTAATAATGCTAACAAATTAGATGACTAGAAATCTCAAAAGGATAAACCCAAGTTGCCCAGCCCAGCCCAAATTTAAAAAAGAATAAAAGAGAAAATTCTATTTCAGTCATTCTGCCAGGAGATATATAATGTTTCTGGACAGACTTTCTTACCCACCATTGATTAATTTACTAAAATAAAAATTAACTTTGTGAAACTCACCCATGTGGTCTTGCTTCAAGTTCGTTTAAAACTGTATGGTCACAATATTCAAAGACAAGATGAAGCTTTCTTTTTCTTCTGAATACTTCTATTAGATTAACCAGGTTTGGATGTTTTAATTGCTGTAAAGAAGAGCGGAATAGAATTTATCTATTGTTGACACATTCCGTAGCAAATGTTCACCAATCAAAGAATCACATTGGTTTGGTTTGTGGTTCCTCTGCAAGCCTACAGTGATGGCTTACACTGCTTAGTGAATTTCTGGTGAATCGCTGCTGGGACGTGCTGCTAATTCTCAGGGCTTTCAACAGGATGCATACGATAGCCCTCAAACACGCAGGCACGTGCCCCAGTAATGTCATGAGAACAATTAATCATGCTCGTAATTTTAAAGCTCAACCATTGAAAGATGTCAGTAACGCACGCAACTCAATGACGTATGCGATTGATCGCTTACATCAAATTTTAAACGAGAAACGCTTGAATTCTGTCAATCAACCTTTCCACTAGGCTGTTCTATCTGCAATGACGGGATTACATCATAGCACACAACACCTTCTGTCGCAACTCCTATAAAAAGTACTTTTTAGCCAGACGAATTTTAAGTACAGTATAAGAGAGTCTGTCTCATTTCGACATATGCCTGGTAACCAAGTCACCACTGGCCACCCAAACAATTGTGAAAACAACACAGAGGGAATATTGTTTGAAAAAAGATTATGCAAAGCTTATGGATTATGATCACTTAATCACTACTTCTCAAAACATCATTAAAATCAAATTAGAAATTGTTTTCTTGCAAAGAGTTCATTCATGCCACCACATCATGCTTGATCATGTTCTGCCACAACACCCAAGATATCATGCAAATAGCCCCAGATGGACAAGTATTGTTTGGAAAATGATTATGAAAGGCACATTGTGGCTTACAAGCCCTTGATTATAAATCCTCATCACACTGTTTCCAAGATCAGATTAAGCACTAATTATTCATACCAGTTCATTATTCCTTGTATCATAACATTTGTCATCATAGCACTAACAAAGCATTCACATGGAAATTATGTCATTAAATATTTAAAATGTAATGGGGTTCTTTTCTTTTTACAACTGTACCTTCCTTAGGAATTAATTTATTAATATAGCTAAGGAATAAATCATTTAGGAGGGAAGGAGCCTTATCTAATATCATCTTGTAAATATTTCCAATGTTGCTATGTCAACTAAGCAAATATAAGCAGGTGCCTTCTTTGTTATGAACTGTCAAGAAAATTAGCTATGTTGTGGTAGTGCCCATCTTTTCACTATTCCTTCTTTTTCCTTTTCTGAATCTGGGAATAGAATTCTGCAGATTTTATGCTCACAACGTGCAACTGAAAAGTAGATCTTATCTATTTACATTGTGGTAGATCTAACTATATGTTCTACTGGTATTATTAGAAATCAATAAATAGGTGATGAATCTTACTAAATGATCTATTGACAGTGAGGTTTTTCTTGTTCTTTGAGACTACTCAAACCATCTCCTCCTACTATTGAGATATCTTCTTTCATCATCTTTCATCATCTGATGTTTGTACCTTCTCTTATGAGTGCCACGTGAAATACTTTCAGCGTATGAAATTACAGTACAGAGGGGTGCAAAAGGGTTCACCAGGACAATGGGATTGTGTGTTTTTGGATTTCAGGATTTGGAATTGTTTCCCTCCAAAAATTTGACCGCATTCAGGATTTCTTGTAAGCAGGCTCAGGATCTTCTCATCTTCACTATCAGGACATGGAATTTTGTCATTTTTGGAGTGGGAATCTGGAATAAACCTCCCTTTGTACCCCAGTACACATGCAGGCCTTGTGTAAATATTAATTCTATATGTTGAACATTGTTTGCTTACCTAGATTTTTATCAAACTTTTAAATTCCTAAGAATTCTTCTTCAAAAGTCTCTTTGCACTCTTTCAGTTTGTACCTCTCAAATAGAAGTCTTATCAGAATTTGAAGAACTCTTGAAAAACTTTAACAATTCTTCAGAATTCTTGTGATATTATTAAACATGCACAATGGATTTACTGCATGTGCATAGTTTTGCTTTTGCACAACGGGAAGACTCTTCAACTATCATCTGCTTCTCTTCAACTAGCATCTACTTCTATATTATCTTCTTCGACTAAGTCTACTACTACCTATCTTTACAAAATTTAGAAAGCAACTAGCAAGTGCATGAAAATTCACGGGTAAGGCTCATTAGGAGACAAACTCAATAAATAATTATTTCCTTGCTGTTTGCATGCATCTGATTTTATATTGCAAGCAACGCAATTAATTCCGCAATTAAAATTGCCAACACGACAAATCAATCTCCTCACAAATCACCATTTCTCACCTTCAGCATTCTAACTTCTCTCATTGCAATTTTCTTGATAAGTGGGTCATCTTCTGACTCTACAAACTTCTTTATAGCAACAACTTGTCCATTCTCTCGATTCCTGCATTTAAAAACGACTCCATAAGAGCCTTCACCAATCTTTAATACTTTCTCGTACTTGTCCATCTTTGGTAAATATGATTTATTCGCAATTTTATGTTCGGGTCCGTGGTAATGACTTCGGCAAGTCGGTGCTCCAAGGCAACTGACTTAGGCCAGCTAACGTCAACTTCTTCGAGTCTTCCGTCTTCCTTTCCATCAACTGGTACTGATTACGCAATGCACGATAAAGGCAAGTTATTTTGAATCATTGTTGATAGTAGTAGTTAATGCTCACAGTATGAAGTGAATTTATGTTCAGGTACAACTGTTATTCCACTATAGCTGTTATTTCGCCATGAAAGGTGAATGAAGACAACTTTCTGCATCACTCAATTTCTCCAGATGTGTGTTGACAAAATTTGACAAAATGTCATCGCTGTCCTGGTATTAGCTCCTTCGCAGTTACAAGGAGAAAATTCAAGCACAAGAAACAGAGAATTTGACTAACTGAAAGTTTCTTAAAATTCTCATGTTTGAGTTCTGCAAGTTTCTTGAGGGTTTCTTATTCGCTGTTTACATTGGAGGAGGGTCTGATTAGCATATGCTCTCAAGTTTCTTAATTTTTGGGGATCTTGGAAGAGTTCAAAGTCTGTCTCAAATTAAATGTCATGTAAGATTTGCGATAACATAAAAATAATCATGCAAAACACTTCAGCTGTTTTTATTCGCGGAAATTTTGGGTGTTTCTTATGTTTCAAATCACTATGTTGCTTATAAAAAGTCTCTTATGAAAACTACATAACACGTAATCAACATAATAACGAAACATAACACATTGCAGAATACTTTTCAGTTATCAAAATACGAAAAAGCCATAGAACATTTACGGCACCTAAATTATGCCGTGCCCTTCGTCGATGATGCCAATGGTAAAGAAACAGTACAGTCCTAAAAGAGACAAATTTAAGGCCCTAGTCTCCCTTTGAACTGTTTTGCGCATGCATAATTTTCAAAATCTGTTTTTCAGAATTTGTAGTTGATAAATGTACAAACCTATACATTTTCTGAATCCAAATTTCATGACGTTTCAGAAAATGGAATCAGAAATTACAATTGGGCTATCTGTAACAAATTTCAAACTGTTAAACAACAAGTGCTATTTTCCTACCGCCGACTGGTCTAGAAAAGATTGAAGTGATACCTTTTATTCTGAATTAGGATTTCATCATAACAACTTACAAGCAAGAGTTGGTAAGTGTTTTGAATGATTCTGAATTTTGATATCTCATCCCAAAAAAAAATTTCGATTTTTTTTCCAAAAACATAATTTTTGTTCTTATGTGACATTCAATAATTTTTTCAGAAATAGATATCAAAAATCTAAATCATTCAAAACCATCAACTACCAAAGAAGGACAAATCCTGAAAATTTCATGTAAATATGTTGTTTCTATCTGGAGTTATCCTTTCTCAAGTCCGAAAATCTTCGTTTTGAGAAATCGCATGTTTTATGTAGAGATACAAAGAAAAACAGCAAATTTGCTACTTGCATCACTGAAAGATCTTAATTCCTAAAGTAACTTTTTTGCGAGTTGTTTTTAATGGTATAAACATGTCTTAAAAACATCCTGCACCATATGTCTCTCCTTCCATCTCTCTTAATGCCTCTTCTCTTGCAGTCTTTAGATGCTGCATAGCAGCTCTTCTACGTTTCTCTTTTTCATCTCCAGCCTTCTCTGCCATTTTAACTATTTCTTTATTTTTCTTTTCAAGCTTGGTAAAGGAATTTCATTTACAGGTGTTTCCATCTCTTTCATATTGTAAAATGACAGCTGCAGAGGCAAAATTTACAATGTTTGCACCATGAAATTTATGCTTGGGACAGTGATAGAGACAACACTATCCATTTGTTTGTAATACCAGCTTTTTGTCAGTATTGGCAGGTTAAATATCTGCCCAAACCTTTCTTTCAAGGCCTGAATATATCCAATTCCACATTCCATAGCAAAGTTGCATCCCCTGATTTAACAGCATCGAGTACAGCATTGCATTTGGGCAGAAATGTTCTTGTTGAAATGCTTGCCTTTTTACTATTTAGTGGGGTGAATTCTTCCCCTACATCCACATGAAACAGTTTGTCATTCTTTCCTGCTTGTGGAGTGCTCATGTTGCTAGTAAGTAGGCTAGGCCTAGGAACATCATCTTTGCCTGGTTTGTTTTCCCACTAGGTGTACCGTTAAATCCTCTCTTCGCTGGTTTGTATTTGCTGCGAGTTCTTTTACCTGGCATTTTAGTACACAACCTTTGATTACTTACTTATTTTCAACACGATGAAAGTGATACTTTCTGAAATTTTCTCTGAATGTTTCTTGCTCAACAAAACCACGCCAAAAGATTGATGTACCTGCAGCAACAGCAACGATACAAACAAAAACCGCTGACCAATATGTCAGTGGAATATATTGGGTGGGAAATTCAAACTGCTATTTTTCAGAGTGGTCCCAGAGAGAATTTCAACCCAAAAATCGTACAGCTGAAATAAATTTTGCTGTGACATGTCTAATTTTAGATGACCGTATCTCTGGAAGTACATCAGATAAAGAAAA